>JAVHYY010000546.1:0-68508 GCA_035221665.1 Okamejei kenojei | reverse complement strand
ACCCCGTCCTTCAAATACACATGGCAATAGCTTCTGACATCGCCGCTCCTCTTTCTTGATCTCCCTGGCCCTCCATTACAGGTTCAGATTTTGACAGGCATCACTATTGTGCACACACAATGATTCCCTTCGACTATACATCATCCCACCCTACCTCTAGCAACGATGCCAACCCCTATGCACGAGATTCACCATCTCTGTTACATCTGAGACAACAGAATCATTCCTCGACAAGTCCTACTACAGTGACGATGGTTTACACCTAAAGGCTCTTAGGAAGAGAGAAAGTGGTGACGGTGAGAAGGGAGGGAAACTTGGAATGCAAAGTCCCCGGTGTTTTACCTCTTTGTGAACTGGTTCACCCCTTAGAAGCCAGTAGGGACCAAAGACCGTTTAATAAACACTGATACGGCGGACTGGCTTGTGAAGCAAAAAAGGGCTGTGGAGCCTAAACCAAAGAGGCCACGCCATTGTAGTTGGAGACTCCATTCTTGAGAGGTACAAGGAACGGGTTTTCTGCGGCAAACAGACGGGAAAGCGAGATGTTGTGCTGCTACCTGGTGCCAGGATCCAGAATGCTCACGGACAGAGTGCAGAAAAATCCTCAAGAGGCTAAAGTGTGAACAACTGGAAGTGCGAGTGCATGTCGGCACAAACAGCTTCGCAGAAAGAAGGGAGATGAATACTTCTGGCAGCTATGCCTTTAAGAGAGATCTCGGAACAAAGCTGAACAAGCAGGACCTCAGTTGCGTTATTCACTCAGGTTTGCTTCTCCCAGTTCCTCATGCAGGCGTGAGCAGGAACAGGGAATACGGGACCTGAAATGTGTGGCTGAGTAACTGGTGCGGGGCAAGGGATTTGGATTCATCTAATCACTGGAACTGTTTTGGAGACGGGGAAACTGTACACAAAAGGGACGGCGATATGCAATCATACCTGGCGGGTGGATCAGCATTCTGGCAGGAGGCAACTTTCTGCCACTTTAGAGCAACACGAGTGTTTTTAACACAGAATAAAGGTGGGTGTGGGGAGTCAAATGAGATTAGTCGAGGATGAGTTAAAGGAAAGAGAGTAAAGAGGGATTGGTTAATCACCCCATAATTAATATGGAGAGATCGGAAGCACAACAAAGGGGACTAGGAAGAGTATGGCCAAGTGTAATAAGGTTCAATGTGAAGGGCGATGCGAAGGAATTAAAAGTATTGTTTATGTAATAGCGCAAAGTATAAGAAAGTAAAGTAGATGAGCTTGAGGGCTCCGTTAGCGGATGGTGTATATTGACGTTGTTGGGGATTACTATGAGACCATGCTTGCAGGAAGATAGGGCCGGGGAAGCTTAAGAATCATGGTTAATAAACATCCTATAGAAATGACAGAAGCATGTGGGCAAGGAAGGAGGCGGTAAGCTCTGGCTTGGTGAGATAGAAATTCAGCTCCCTTGCGAGGAGGAAGACATACGTAAGTCACTGAGTAATAGAGTTGTAAAGGCCAAGAAGACACTAAGTGGTGTATTTACCAGACCCCCAAATAGTAGCCCGAAGTAGGGGATAAGTTGGCAGCAGGATTTAAAACTGGCATGTAACAAAGGTAAATGTCCACTTGTGGTAATGGTGGATTTTCAATATGCAGGGAGACCTGGGAAAATCAGGTTGGTTCATGACTCCCAAAAGAGAGTTTGTAGAAGGCCGCCGAGATGGATATCTTAGAAGCAGCTTGTAATGGGAACCGAGCCAGAGAAAAAGCAATCCTGGATTGGTGTTGTCAGTGAACCAGAAATGAATAAGGAGAACTACTCGAGGGTCCAAGTGAACCGTCTGGAGATAGTGAATCGATAATATGGGACAAAAACATTAGTTTTTCTAAGTCTGCAATTTGAGAAGCATGACGCTTAAATCAAAGTGGCGCAGTGCATGCAGTTGAACAAAAGGGACTATGAGGTCATGAAGGGTGAGCTGGCCAAAGTAGAATAGGAGAAGCGATCCTATCAGGAATGATGGAGGAACAGGCAAAGGCAGGAAATTCAAGGGCATAATCCATAAATTTCTAAGGTATCATTTCATTCCACAAAGAATAAAAATTCTAAGGTCGGAGTAGGAGGCAACCTGTGCGCAGACAAGAGAAGATTTAGGAATAGAAAAAACTAAAGGAGGAAAGATGTATAAACACCAGCAAAGAGTAGTCTGGAAGCCAGCAAGATTGCCGACACTTCATAGACACAGAAGGAAACAAAATGGAACAATCCGGAGGCTGAAAAACGATGAAGTAATGAGGGAAACTGGCCCAGGCAATATAAAGAAGACAGTAAACCCATGCTTCTTTAGATATGTTAAGGTGAAAAAAGTACAAAGTCATAATGTGGGTCCCTTTGAAGGCAGACACGGTGATTAATTATGCGGGGCAACAAGAAATGGGCAAAGAGTTGAAGATCGGTACTTCAGATCCACGTCTTCACACAAGGAGGACACCGAACAATCTCCCCAGATGTACTGGAGAACAGAAGATCTAAGGGGGTCGAGGAACTGCACAGAAAATTTCATTGGGCGAGAAATAGTATTGGAGCTAGCTACAATGGACTGAAGATGATAATCCCCTGGGCCCGATGGTCCGCATCCCATGGTCCTCAGGTGAGGCTGGAAGAAAGCGTGAGGAAGCATGGTGATCATTTTCCAATTTCCATTTAAGAATTTTTTCCAAAAGATCAGTTACCTGTGAGATTGCAGGAACTAATGTCATTCCCGACTTTATCAAGAAAGGAGCGAGAGAGAAAAACGGGGAAAATACAGACAAAGCTTAGCCTGACTTTCGGTGGTGGTAAAGATGCTGGAGTCATTATAAAGAGGTCATAATGGAGCATATTGGATATGCAGTAAACAGGATTAGTCCCAAGTCAAACATGGATTTATGAAAGGGAAGGGTATTGCCTTGATCCAATCTATCTGGAGAATTTTTTGAGGATGTGACAAGTAACAAATGGATGAAAGGGTGCACAGTATGCAGTGTATCTAGACTTCATCAGAAAGCCTTGATAAGGTCCCGCACGGGAGACTGGTGACTAAAAATTAGAGCGCATGGTATTTGTGGGTAGGGTGTTGACATGGATGAAAAAATTGTTGGCAGACCGGGAAACAAAGAGTAGAGAGTAGAACGAGGTCCTTTTCAGAATGGCATGGGCAGTGCGGCGAGTAGGGAGTGCCGCAAGGCTCAGAGAGTTGGGGCCGCAACGGTTTTACCATATATAATGATTTGGAATAGAGGGAATTCGGACAACACAAAGCAAGTTTGCGATGACACCAAGCTTTGAGGCAGTGTGTGAACTGTGAAGAAATCATATACGGAGGTAGCTGGGGACCTGACAGGTTGAGTGAAGTGGGCAGATTCGTGGCAGATGCAGTATAATATAGATTACATTGTGAGGTTCTCCACTTTGGTGGCAAAAACAAGGGGCAGATTATTATCTCAATGGGTTAGTTACGGTAAGGAGGGAAAGTACAGCGAAACCTGGTGGCTCCATGTACACCAGTCAGTGAAAGTTGGCGTGCCAGGTACAGCAGCATAGGAGTAAAGCGAATGGAATGTTGGCCTTCAAAACAAGAGGAATTTCAGTTATGAAGTAAAAGAGATTCTTCTGCCAGTTGTATAGGGCTCAAGGTGAAGACCACATTGTGATATTGTGTACCAGTTTGGGTCTCACTAATTTGTGAAAGGACATCCTTGTGATTGAGGAGGCAGTGCAACGTAGGTTCACGAGATTGATCCCTGGATGCGGGACTGTCATATGAAGGAAAGAGATAGAGAAAAGGACTAGGCTTGTATTCACTGGAGTTTTAGAAGGATGAGGGGGAATCATAAGAAACATATAAAATTATAAAAAGGCGCCAGGACACGCTAGAATGCTAGCAAAACATGTTTTCACAGCCCTTAAATAAAGGGGATGTCACTTAAGACTGAGGTGACGGAATAGAAAACCTTTTTACCCCGAGAAGTTTGCATTTATTGAATTCTCCCTGCCAATTAGGGCAGTGGATGCCAAAATCACTGGATGGATTTATAAGAGAGTGTTGGAAAGAGCTCGAGGGGCTAGTGAGTCAAGGGATATGGGAGAAGGCAGGCACGGGTTATTAGATAGTCGGAACGATCAGCCATGACTCACAATGTATGGCGGTGCTGCTCGAAGGGCCTCAAAGCCTTCCATGCCTGCACCTAATATTTCTATGTTTCTATCTGCTCTCCAACGAAGGAGCTTTCCACTCGCGAGGACAGCCTCTTTACTTCTAGCAAACTATGGTTTACCCTGCTCTCGTACCTAATATTGATCCATTACTGTTCTCGTCCCGCATCCTGTAGCTCCTTCTCTCGCTCCTCTCCCATCCCCCAAATGACCAAGAAAGAGTTTATCCTGCTCCTTACCTTGCAATACCACCTGCCGTCCACATCAGTCATTTCAGCCGACGCTACAGCACCACTACCAGTCATCTCTTTCCCATCTTTATCCACAGAACTGCTACCCTCCACACTCCTTAGTCCCCTCATCCTCTTCCCCCAACCAAACCACCTCACTCAGGTACTTTCCACTGCAACCATAAGAGAATAGTACTAACCTGTTTCCTACAACATCCTCCCATATATATTCTGCAATTCAGTTCAGCACTGCCCTTTAACCCTAGCCGGTCTACTGACGGACAAAGCATAAAAGCTCCTTAGTCCTGGATCCTTTGGTTTTTCATACTCCACCAAGCCTTTGCAACTTCCCATCCCCACACTTTCAGCTCAGACTGCTCCCATCCGCAAATCACTTGGTTCACTACTCCATCCTTTCCCTCCAAATGACCACCTTTCCCATTACCTTTCCCTGTAAGCCACAGGAGATGCAGCTCTGCAAACTTTTCTAATCATCCGCTTCTGTACATTAGACACTAATGTACCAAGGTATGATTAGTAAGGTTTTCGCGGACTGATACTAAAGTAAGCACTTTATAGGCAGTGAAAGATCGGTATCAAAAATCGACAGCAGATCTGATCAGCGTGGGCTGAAATAATGAGCTAATGCAGGTAATTGAGAAGTTTTGTCATTATGAAGTCCTAATCAGTGGCAGGATGCATGCGGGCTCTGGGCAATGTAGACCAGAGGGCTTCTAGTACACGCTAAAATTGGTTCCATGAAGTCGGCATCACAGGAACCTCGGGTGGTAAGAAAAACTTTTGTTTTATTGGGTCTTTATCAGTCAGGGTGTTGAGTAATAGAAGAAATTGGACAATTTGATGACAATTTGGCCAGTACCATTAGGAGGCTACAATTTAGAGCATTAAGATCAGATTATTGGTCAGGGATGCAAATAAGCGGAAAGAACCAGTGAAGATTTATGAGGTTGTTGCCAGGACTTGATCTGGCTTGATATTGGCGCTTGGAATCTATGGAGAGATGGAATCAGAGGTATTTTTTGGAGATTATTTCAGTGCAACAGTGAAAACAAATGGTTAGCCAAGCCGTCCACTTTGTGGGAATTGGGAACTTGAGACCATAAGATTAGGAGTTAGTGATGGGAAATCAGCAGCGGTGATGACCCACCCAAACACCCCAATCCCTAGGTACTATTTCTCCAGGAAACAGAGAGAAGTAACACTTATACCTATATCTCTTCCTCAACATCCATCCAGGAATCCCAAAGTCCTTTCCAGTGAGATGAAGTGTCACATGCAACTCCTCTAACCACTACTCGACTTTCTGTGCTCCTGATGTGGCCCCCAAAAATTTTTCGGCAAGAACCCAACTTAGACTGGGCAACCATTTTTCGAATACGTACATTTGATCCCCAAGAGCCAGCTAGATCTCCAGGTTCCTTAACCGTGTTTTATCTCCATCCTTCCCATTCTGAGCATTTCCCTCCTGGACCTCCTCCATTAAACCAGAATGAGGCCACCCTTGTATACTTATTCTGCAGCCTTTATTTCTCGCCTCTGGGTATCTTTCACTGACAGTGAATAGTTTACAGCTCTTCTATCCCCCCCCGTCCCCTCTTCCCCTCCAGATAGAGAAAATTTTCCATTGCATATTTCCCCTTTCAATCACGCCCATCATTATCCAACAACCAGCTGCCATCGCCATTACAGTCACATCTTCTCATTCACCAAGCTTTTACCTCTTCCTGAGAGACCAGTCCCTCTGCAAACTTAATTAGTTTGCCCTTTTCTTCCCACCCCAAACCATCCCCTCACCTCAATATATTCTCCTCTGCAAGACCACAGGAGATGGTCTGTAACATTCTGCAAATTTAGTAATCACATGCTTTTGTACATAGATTGAGAATGTACTAGGCTTGATAGTAAGTTTCAGATAACATCTACAATATGAAGTATTGTAGGGCCGTGAAAGGCCGCTATAAGAAACTTACGAGCAGGATCATTGCTCACTGGGAAATGGGCTAGAAGAATGGAGCTACTGGAGTTTAGGGCAGATAATGTGGAGATGTATGTATTTGGGAGTGTTTTCAAACCAGAACAGGCAACCTTCACAATGGTAGTGTGCTCTATAGTGTGTAGAGCAAGCAATCTTGCAGTCCCAGTTACATAGTTCCTCTGAAAGTGGTGAGTCCCATAGATAGATAAGTATAAAGAAAGCTTTTATACATTGGCTTTCATCTGAACCTCCGCCACCATGTCAACCAAAACCGCCGCGCCTGGAATGACGGTCCCAGGCGTAGAGTGATTCTTCTGGCCATCACTGGCAGCCACTAACGGCAGCCGGCCGCAGCCGTGTTCCCAGACATCCGCAGCGGCGGGCGGGCGTATATGATTGGGCCACAGAGACATTTCCCAGGATCAGACAGGGCATCATCGGTGGTCTGCAGCGAACCGCCAGCGTTGGTAGTAGTAGCACACCGCCTACCTTTACCCCACGCACTCGAAACCGATCTTCCGGTTGAACCCTCAACCCACACAGACTGGCCAGCAGAGCCCTCGCCAACACGCCGACCGATTAGAAAAATGCACCCTGCTGTAGGCAGGTCACAGCTCGTCGGTACGAGTCCTGTAAACCAGCCGCAGAGGTCAGCAAAATTCTCACGCCGCGAGGAGCGGGCGGATTGATGTCCTCAGGAGCATCAGCTCCAGAAACACGTGCTTCAAAAAGGAAACGGCTGATGAGCCCATAACACCATCAAGGTGCAGCATTCACACTACATCATATCCGATCTTGCAATCACTAAGAGACCTACCATCTGTATTTAGAATCCATCGCAGTCCCCCGCTCGAAGCTTGCTCAGCCCGAAAGGTGTACAATAGAAGCGCCTTCAGGTCAGTGAAGGAAATGAACGAGATGACCAGCCGAGTCCTGATCCAATGAGCCCCCGAGCTTTAGTAATAAAATATCGTGCTGTGAGGCAGTAATGTCCGAATAATGAATTGCAGCCTCGACATCGAAAACCGGGCAATAAACCGCAAACGGCATTCTGCCTGAGGCCGGATAGCCGGCGACTGCATCGGGCGGAGCTGTTAGCAGCTTCCATTTGTGAGCCCAAACCACAGTTTGGAAAAAGTACGCGGTCACAAAAGATAATTCCAAAAAATAGCAGTGTTACTGGAGCCCAGATTAAAACCTGCCGCGTGTCCCGCTAGCAGCAGGGCACACCCTTTCGACTTCCTTTCCAACCCCTGCACCTCTATTCCCGTGCCCTTACCACATTCAATGAGCGAAGGGTCTCAAATATAAGCCAGTGGCCCTGACCACAAGATGACGCACACAAATTGTAACTTCTTTATAAAAAGTGCACCTCATATGGTTTCCATCCAGTTCTTGAAAAATGCAGTCTTTATGGTTCTAAACTTTCAAAAAAAAAATAATTACAAAAGAAATATGATTTTACTTCGGAGTCTCGTGAGTGTATTACCGTGAAGAAGTATCTCTCCCAGTCCACCAGGCGCGTCATTATCAGTCTGACCATGGCACACACAGACCGGGCTGGCCCGGCAACTAGCGGTAATTACTAAACTTACTTGAGTCAGTTTTCATGTGACGGTAAATCTTGTTTCGCAAGGAAACAACGTCGGCAATGGAGAAAATTTCTTAAGGAAGGCGTCGAGCGTCTGCTGGGAAGCACTACAGAAGAACCGTTGGAGTGCGGGAAGCGGGCGGAGACCCAACCATCTCGCTTCCAGGTCGCTCGGCAATGGCCAAGCTTCCCAGACTTGGCGTGCCACTGGTGGAAGCACCATGGCTACACGAGTGGGCTGCATAGCCATCCAACAAGTCGGTAACGAGCCCGATGTAAGTCGCGGGTCAGGAGGATGCCATTTTTGTGTGCGGCAGTCCAGGATGGAAGCCCCTATCGAGAGGATGACACCCATCCCGATGAGCTCGAGCTGTTAATATACTGTGGGTCTTTCCTTCGGAGCCCCGTCAGCAGCCAAGCACACCAAGAAGAAGGGCTGCATAATGGTCTCCGGCTCTTGGGCGGAGGAGAGTACACCGGAGTCAGTTCTTTTTCTGACTCCGAGGGTCTCGGGGTTATGGCTAGTGAGCATACTTTCCAGGCAAGAAGGAGCCAGAAATCTGGGTGCCAAGCATGCGTAACTAAATTTGCTATCTCGGCCGGACTGTGAGTGCACCCACTGAATGAGATCTGAATCCATGACCCTTAAACTACATGGTCTCACACCAGGCTACAAGACCTCTACCTCACGATAGAGGAGAACCTCCAAAATTACCAGACACACAACCCCGCCAATTGTGCCTCACTTAAAAGATCCCAACTGTAGAAACCACCCAATCGGGGTCACATGGGTGCGGTAACAGTAGCTCAAATAACTGAGGAGCTGAATCCAAAAGATTCTTAAGCTGCTAGCTTCATGCATTCCACTTTCTCTAGGTCTATGCTTGCTGATGGTGGCTCGCCTGAGAGCAGCAAGGATGCACTTTTGCTCTAATGTGCAATGCACATTTTGAAATGAACTTCCTGTGAGGGAAGAGTGCAATTAGAATCAATGGGGAAACAAGTGTCATGGCAGACAACATTGAATAGTAAAAGAGCGATGCAATGAGGCTGCTGTCATTGTAAACCAGTCATTGCGAAAGTAGCATGCAGGTGCAGCAGGCTTGAATAAAGCGAATCTGGTATGTTGGCAGTCATAGCAAAAGGTTTTAATACAAGAGCAGGTAGTTCTAACTTGCGTTGTACAGAGGTTCTTGGTGAGGTCACAGGCACCTGGATATTGGCGAACATTTTGTCTCCTAATCTTAGGAAAGACGTATCTTGCCAATAGAGGAACGTACAGAGCAAGGTTCACCCAGACACCGATTCCTGGGATGGCAGGACTTTCCAGATGTAGAAAGAACTGATACAGACATGGATTGTCACCCCCGCATTGGAATTATGGACAGATTTAAGGAGGGAACTTATAGCAGGCCTTACACTCATTTGTAAGGGTTGGACAGAGCTAGAATCAGGAAGATTGTTTTCCCGAGTCCAGAAACGTCACCAGTTTTAAGGATAAGGGGGAAGTCTTTTAGGACCGAGAAGACAGAAAGATCTATTTTTTCCACACAGAGAGTGTGAGTTCTCTGTGGAATTCTCTAGCCACAGAAGGTAGTTGAGAGCCAGATCCATTGGCTATCTAAGAGGGAGCTAAGATAAGATAACATGCACTTTATTTGTCACGTGACAATTGGCACAGCAAAATTAAATCACCATACAGCCACACAGTAAAAAATAAAGAACACAACATGGAAGTAGATAGAATTTCTACATAAAACAACCACCCACACAGCCAGGATCAAAATTTCGCCCACGTGAGGTAATGCACACGCAAAGTCAGTCTCCTTCAAAAATGTTCTCTCACTGTTCCCCATGTTCCCGCCCCCGTTTCGGGGCCTCCAATCCCCGAGCCCCCCTGCTGATGCGCCGCTACGGGTCGCCTGAATGTTCAGTCAGGCCCCGCTCCCCGGGGTGTATGCAAGTACTGACACCGGGGCCTGGGGGACCCTCCTCAGTGGCGGCCTGGACCCCCCGAGTCGCTCCCTCCTACCGGACGTCCCGCAGCATCCACAAAGTCAACTGGGCCGCTAGCCGGGTGGAGATGCGCAATGCTGGAGACCCTCGGCAAAAGTGCCCATGACCTCCAGGGAGTTTGTTTCATCGCTGCCCTGCATTGTGGACTCTCTAAAACCAAGCTCCACACGCCATGTTAGGAGCAGCGGCCCACGACCCCATCTAGGCATCGCCAGCATCGCGTCCCGCAGAGACACCAGCGCCGTGACCGCCGCTGGTTGCAAGCTCTTGGTCCGGTTCCCCCCGTCCCCAAGACAGGAAAGGCCGCTCCGATCCCAGGAGGTGGGACCCGCGAGGTGGGAGTGGAAGGCGCCGAGGACGCGTCTCGGAAATCAAATACACAGGACTAGATGTTTAAGAAAGTCCCCTTGTGCCAGTAGGTGGGGAGCATCTTTCACACGACATTCATTGATTGCTAGAGAGTGGTCGAAGCACGCTCAACATCGGGGGGGGGGCAGGGGTACGCTATACGTATATCTTGGGCCTGGGTAACCTTCAGGACAGCTGGGCACAGTTGAGACACATCATCAGTAGTGTACCCTTGCATTCATCACTGGTGTTTCGGCCTTTTATCACTATAACAACCCTCCACAAGGGCGGCCCGCTGCAGGATGATCAAGAACCTCAGCGTGTGTCCCGTGTCAAACTGCCTCAAAGATTCACCATGACGCATTTGTGGGCCCAGCATGGGTACTTTCCGCTTGAGCCAAATCCAACAGCTCAGCTGCTTCTTTTCAGTCACCGCGTCTGAGAGGTGATCTTATGGTCTTCCGCAGAGCCGACCGTGGAATTCCCAAGCTCCTTCAGCAGTCTGATGGTAATGACGCAACAAATCCTCTGCATCCCACTTCAACTGGATAAACGTTGATGTTCCAGCCACGCTGCCCTTGCCTCTGCTGCAAGCTCTGTGATAGCGCAGCTTCTTACGCTCATAGGCCTCCATCAACAGAGTTCTCCCATGGAACTGTGAGCTCTATGATGTAAGCAGTCTTCTGATGAAAGGGACCATAACACCTAAATCTGGCCTGAGGTTGTTGACGGCCAATTTCAGGTGGAAAGATTAGTTGTCGGTCGATGTCCGCCAGCATCCTCCAGTCATCGGGCCCCGCATAGGTTTTTTCCTTCTTAGATCTAGTGGGAAGGAGTTTAGGTGTTTTCTGTCCTTCTCTGACAAAGGTTGTCGCCCTTAAGTGGGAGGGTTGCTTGCTCTCGTGGCAAGGAGTTGGTCGCACACAGTTCCCTGTTCTCAAGGGCTTGTTGCCAGCTTTTAATACCTGATTATGCCTCCATGTGTATCTCCCTTGCGTGAGGCTGGTCATGCAGCCTACCATGATGTGTTTGAGGTCGCTGGAGTTGGCAGATGTAGAGGGCACAGGTTGGATCCTCGCCGTACCACTGATTGAGGATCTTTGGTGATGGAAGGACGTCGTATGTCGCTCTGATGATGAAGCTGATCTTGCTTGATTCCATTTCCCAAGTTCTTTCCAGCTGATCTTCCTCCGCTCCACACACCTTCCCACTGCATCCATTGCCCCTGTTTGGCAAGAGAGACCGCCTTTGCACTTCTTGCGACGTCCTCACCACATTCTGTCGCCGAACCTCCTCAACCACCAATGTCCCTCCGCATCTGATGTTTGTGGCCTTTCGCCAAGTTGATTTACTATTCGTAAGGCCAAAGCCTCCTCTTCCCTGCTGCACTTGCCCCACGACGTCCTTTGCTTTGTGCCTCAGGGCTGATGAAGCTTGCTGTACTGCATCAGATGAGCGGTGTCCACTTCCGGCCCGTTACAGGGGCGGCGCAACAGCACTGATGGTCATGTCTTTGTCTCTAGAGTCCCTCAGTGTCATCTGGAGTCCTTACTTTGGAACACTTGTATTCCTCTGTTAGACTAGTGAGGGGCATAGTTCCAGGACCCCTTTGCCATAGAGGCCGATGTTATTAGACATATCGTGGGACCACCGAGCCATTTTTCTTCGCGTATGGGAAGTTATGGTTTCGCTCCATCTTCTCCGACACAGTTGGCTATTGAGGAGCTTCATAACACGGTCAGTGGCCACATTGTCCGAGGAAGGAGTCCAAACTGTAGGCACCAGAGCTTCAGTTTCCCAGGCAGTAGGGTCTAGATTGATGATCATCCAGGCCGTGACAATTTCTTGCCTTAGCTGTTGCACCTGCTCTTTGTCCTGAGACTTGCCATTGTACCATCTTCTGCCCAGGCTTTTTTATTAACTGGCTGCTCAGACACTGTTGGTATTATGTCGTCACCGATCAGAACCTTGTGTCTCTAAGCAACCACCGGCCCCTTAACTATGGAGATGCTTCGAGACTTACCATGGTTTGATTTTCATTCGGGCCCACTTGATGTTCTCCTGCAGCTTTCCAAGTAGCCGCTTGGTGCATGCTGCAGTAGTGGTTTATTGTTGTCATATCATCCATGTATGCCCTGATGGGTGGCAGACGGAGCCCAGCTCTGGTTCGTTCACCGCCCACCACCCATTTTGAGGCCCTGATTTGATGACTTCCATGGCCATTGTAAAGCCAAGGGTGAGACTGTGCAGCCATGCCATGTATGCCTACTTCCAAGCGCTGCCATGTTTTTGTACTGAATTCAGCTTTGTGAAGCACAGCTGCAGGTCTTGGAAATAGTTCTTGACGCAGTGTGGTGATGAGCCTGGTACATGGAAAAAGGCAAAAGATTCCCAAGGAGTTCATGTGGAACTGAAACCAAATGCATTGGCCAGATCGAGGAAGATCCATGTAGGTCTCTCTTGTCCTTCTTAGCTGCTTGGATCTGGTGCCAGATCAATGCTTGTATGCTCCAAGCAGCCTGAAAAACCTGGAATTCCTGCTTTCTGTAACAGATGTATCAATGCTCTACTTGTTTGTTACCAGATAGGTGGATAGCCTTTGTGATACAATGCTGAAAAAGATTTTTCCCTCGACGTTGAGGAGACAATTGGTCGGAATTGGCTGATGTCTGATGCATCCTTTTCTTAGGTATTAGTATGCCCGCCGGCCCTTTCGCCACACCTTAGGTATTGTTTGCTTCTTCCACACTACCCTCATGATCTTCCATAGAAAGCGTAACCACATCCGGTGCATTCTTGTAGAGCTTGTATGGTACTCGTCCGTTTGGCCCCCCGTAAGCTGATGCCTGCTGCTTGCTCGACCCCGGACAGTGATCTTCTCAACCTCTTTTTCCATTTCGGAGGGCTGGTGTCCAGGTTGAAGGTTCAGGTGGTATGAATAGTGGGATGTCATGTGGGATGACTAACTTCCTCATTATGCCTTTTTTCGTTCTTGGTGTGGCCTTTTCCAGGTGTTCCTCCAATTCTTGTTTTGATGTTTTCAAAGTTCCACTTTTTTCCTTTGCGAAGAGGTCTTTGATGAACTTGAAAGGGTCTTTTGTAGAACCGTATCTTCTTGTGTGTGTTCTTTATTCTTGCGAAGTTTCCTCATGTTCTCTGCTTTTTTTATTTCCAAGGGTTGCCAATCGCTCTTGATGTCCCTCTTGGAGTAGCATGAGACCTTCCTCTCTCTGCGTCAGTTGCTTTTTTCCATTGCTTTTTCAACTGTCTCCTCTCTCTGATTAGCCTCTCGATCTCCTGCTGCCTCCTGGACTTGATTGGTGTTGTAACTTCTTTCCACCTCTCCCTTTAACTCACTGACCCAAACCGTTCTTCTCCATAGCTGTTAGATTATGTTGCCCATCCTTTCAAGCTTTTCACTGCTGTGTCCACTTGTTTGCTCCAAGATATGTATAAGGCGTCCACTGTTGACCGTCTCCCACTCATCTCTTCTTTTCAACAGCTTTCAGCGGCCACTTCACTCCGGGTTTGTGCCCATTGATCTTTCCCTCCAATGGAGGTCTTTGTAGTTGTTTGCGTGGCTCCTCCACCGGGCATTTCTGTGCATTGATCACCCTCTCAAGAAGTGACATCGGGTGCTGATGCTCTGCGAACTTTGGTTTGTGTCCCCGTCGCTTGGTGCTTCATTCGACTGATTTGACTGGTTGCTTCGTAAGAAGTACTGGACATCAATGGCAGGCCCATGTCCCTGCTCTCTCAAGCACTTTTTCCTCCCTTGGTGGATCTTCAAGCCCATCATTGAATGTTCTTTCTTTTATCTCCCAACCACAGAGCCACACTGAAGTTTGTGTCCCGCAGCTGTTGTGTGGATGTCTCATGTGCCAAGCTCTCCTTGTCCGTAGGTCGTTTCCGGTTCTTGGGTCTGTAACCGTGTTATCATATCGTGAGCCTCTTGCGCCCCCGCACTCTCGCAGGCTCTAGGGGTATTTCTTTTAATTTACTTTTTTGTAGCATTTAGCGGGTGTCTCCAACTACAGCTGAAACAGCGTTGGGAGACTGCGGTCATGAGGGAGCTAGCCCATGACGGCCCCATTGGGGTCTGTTCCCTCCTGTCAGCTTCTCTCCAAGCTGTCACATGGACTTTCCCATGTTGTCAGCTGTCCTTTCCACAGCAGTCACTGGATAAGTCCAGATTTTCAGAATCAAATACACAGGACATATAGATGTTAAGAAGTCCCTTGTGCCAGTAGAGTGGGAGCATTCACGACATTCATTGATTGCTGAGAGTGGTCGACGCTCAACATCGGTGTGGGGTGGGGGGGGGGTGGGGGGGGGGGCGGGTACGTATACGTATATCTTGGCCTGGGTAACCTTCAGGACAGCTGGGCACAGGACACATCATCAGTAGTGTACCCCTTGCATCACTGAGGTGTTTCGGCCTTTATCACTATACTAACACACCCTCCACAAGGGCGGCCCGCTGCAGGATGAACAGCGCCACTCAGCGTGTGTCCCGTGTCAAAACTGCCTCAAAGATTCACCATGACGCATTTGGGGCCCAGCATGGGTCTTTCCGCTTGAGCCAAATCCAACAGCTGCTTTTTCAGCCGCGTCTGAGAGTGGATCTTTATGGTCTTCCGCAGAGCCCAGACCGTGGATTTCCAAGCTCCTTTCAGCAGTCTGATGGTAGATGACGCAACAATTACCTCTGCATCCATCCCACGTCTAAAACTGATAAACGTTGATGTTCCAGCCACGCAGTGTGCGTTGCCTCTGCTGCAAGCTCTATGTGTAGCGCAGCTTCTTACGCTCATAGGCCTCCACAACAGATGTTCTCCCATGGAACTGTGAGTTCTATGATGTAAGCAGTCATCTGTAAAGGACCAGAACCCCAAATCTGGCCTGAGGTTGGCGTTGACGCAATTTCAGGTGGAAAGATTAGTTGTCGGTCGATGTCCGCCAGCAATCCTCCAGTCACGGGCCCCGCATATGGTTTCCTTCTTCTGATCTAGTGGAAGGATGTTTTTAGAGGTGTTTTCTGTCCTTCTCGACAAAGGTTGGTCGCCCTTAAGTGGAACGGGGTTGCTTGCTCTCGAGGCAAGGGAGTTGGTCGCACACACAAGCCTGTATCTCAAGGGCTGTTGCCAGGCTTTTTTAATACCTGCTATATGCCTTCCATGTGTATCTCCCTTGCGTGAGGCTGGTCTTGCAGCCTACCATAGTGTTTGAGGGTCGCTGGAGTTGGGCAGCGGGCACAGGATTGGATCCTCGCCGTACCACTGCATTGAGGTTCCTTTGGTGATGGAAGGACTACGTCGATGTCGCTCTGATGATGAAGCTGATCTTGCTTGATTCCATTTCCCAAAGTTCTTTTTTTTTTTTCCAGCTGATCTTCCTCCGCTACCACACCTTCCCACTGCATTCCAGTGCCCCTGTTTGGCAACAGAGAGACCCGCCTTTGCACTTCTTGCGACGTCCTCCTGTCGCCGCGAACCTCCTCAACCACCAATGTCCTCCGCTCTGATGTTGTGGCCTTTCGCCAAGTTGATTATATACTTGTCGTAAGGCCAAAGCTCCCCTCCTCTTTTCCCCTGCTGCACATTGCCCCCAGCACGACGTCTTATCGTGCCTCAGGTGCTGATGAAGCTTGCTGTACTGCATCAGATGGTTGCCACTTCCGGCCCGTTACTAGGGGCGGCGCAACAGCAACTGATGTCTTGTCTCTAGAGAGTCCCTCAGTGTCATCTGGAGTCTTACTTTGGAACACTTGTATTCCTCTGTTAGACTAGTGAGGGTAGTTCCAGGACCCCTTTGCCATAGAGGCCGATGTTAGTTAGACATCGTGGGACACCGAGCCATTTCATTCGCGTATGAATTATGGTTCGCTCCATCTTCTCCACAGTTGTTATTGGAGCTTTCATAAACGTTTCAGTGGCCACATTGTCCGAGGAAGGAGTCCAAACTGTAGGCACCAGAGCTTCAGTTTCCCAGGCAGTAGGGTCTGATTGATGATCTCCAGGCCGTTGACAATTTCTTGCCTTAGCTGTTGCACCTGCTCTTTGTCCTTGAGACTTGCATTGTACCATCTGCCCAGGCTTTTTTTTTACTGGCTGCTCAGACACTGTTGGTATTATGTCGTCACCGATGCAGAAACCTTGTGTCTCTAAGCACCCCCCCTTAACTATGGAGATGCTTCGAGACTTACATTGTTTGATTTTCATTCGGCGCCCAACTTGATGTTCTCCTGCAGCTTTCCAAGTAGCCGCTTGGTGCATGCTGCAGTAGTGGGTTATTGTTGTCATATCAATCCATGTATGCCCTGATGGGTGAGGCAGACGGAGCCCAGCTCTGGTTCGTTCACCGCCCACCACCCATTTTGAGGCCCTGATGATGACTTCCATGGCCATTGTAAAGCCAAGGGTGAGACTGTGCCAGGGCAGCCCTGCCATGATGCCTACTTCCAAGCGCTCCATGTTGTACTGAATCAGCTGTTGTGAAGCACAGCTGCAGGTCTTGGAAATAGTTCTTGACCAGTGTGGAGTGATGAGCTCTGGTACAATGGAAAAAGGCAAAAGATTCCCAAAGGAGTTTCATGTGGAACTGAACCAAATGCATTGCCAAATCGAGGAAGATCACATGTAGGTCTCTCTTGTCCTTCTTAGCTGCTTGGAACTGGTGCCAGATCATGCTTGTATGCTCCAAGCAGCCTGAAAAACCTGGAAATTCCTGCTTTCTGTACAGATGTATCAATGTAAACTTGTTTGTTTACCAGATAGGTGGATAGCCTTTGTGATACAATTTGCTGAAAAAGATTTTTCCCTCGACGTTGAGGAGACATATTGGTCGGAATTGGCTGATGTCTGATGCATCCTTTTCTTTAGGTATTAGTATGCCGCCGGCCCTTCGCCACACCTTAGGTATTGTTTGCTTCTTCCACACTACCCTCATGAGCTTCCATAGAAAGCGTAACACATCCGGTGCATTCTTGTAGAGCTTGTATGGTACTAACAACCCGTTTGGCCCCGGAGCTGATGCTGCTCTTGCTCGCAGTGTTCTCTACCTCTTTCCATTTCGGAGGGCTGGTGTCCAGGTTGAATTCAGGTGGTTGAATAGTGGGATGTCATGTGGGATGACTAACTTCTCATGCCTTTTCGTGTCTTGTGGGCCTTTTCCAGGTGTTCCTCCAATTCTTGTATTTTTGAATGTTTTCAAAGTTCCACTTTTTTCCTTTGCGAAGAGGTCTTTGATGAACTTGCAAGGGTCTTTGTAGAACCGTGTTCTTGTGTGTTTCTTTATTCTTGCGAAGTTTCCTCATGTTCTCTGCTTTTTCGCAAGTTGCCAATCGGCTCTTGAGTCCTCTTGGAGTAGCATGAGACCTTCTCTCTCTGCGTCAGTTTGCTTTTTTTCCATTGCTTTTTCAACTGTCTCCTCTCTCTGATTAGCCTCTCGATCTCCTGCTGCCTCCTGGACTTGATTGGTGTTTGGTAACCTTCTTTCCCCACCTCTCCCTTTACTCACCCCAAACCGTTCTTCTCCATAGCTGTAGATTATGTTGCCCATCCTTTCAAGCTTTTCCCACTGCTGTGCCCACTTGTTGCTCCAAGATATGTATAAGGTCACTGTTGACCGTCTCCCACTCTTTCCTTTTCAACAGCTTTGGGCCCACCACTCCAGGTTTATGCCCTTTGATCTTTCCCTCCAATGAGGTCTTTGTAGTTGTTGCGTGGGCTCCTCCACCGGCATTTCTGAGCTTGTATCACCCTCTTCAGTGACATGGGTGCTGATGCTCTGCGAACTTTGGTTTGTGTCCCGTCGCTGTGCTTCATTCGACTGATTTGACGGTTGCTTTCGTAAGAAGTACTGGTCAATGCGAGGCCCATGTCTCTGCTCTCTCAAGCACTTTTTCCTCCCTTGGTGGATCTTCAAGCCCATCATTGATGTTCTTTTCTCCCAACCACAGATGCCCCCTGAAGTTTGTGTCCCGCAGCTGTTGTGGAAGTCTCATGTGCCATGCTCTCCTTGTCCGTGGTTATCGTTTCCGTTCTGGTCTGTAACCGTGTTTAATCAATCGGTGAGCCATCTTGCGCCCCCGCTCTCGCAGGCTCTAGGGGTATTTCTTTTAATTTACTTTTTTGTTAGCATTTAGCGGTGTCTCCAACTACTGAAACAGCGTTGGAGACTGCTGTCATGGGAGCTAGCCCATGACGGCCCCATTGGGGTCTGTTTCCCCTCCTGTCAGCTGTCTCTCCAAGCTGTCACATGGACTTTCCCATGTTTGTCAGCTGTCCTTTCACAGCAGTCCACTGGATAAGTCCAGATTTTCAGAATCAAATACACAGGACTAGATGTTAAGAAGTCCCTTGTGCCAGTAGTGGGGAGCATTTCACGACATTCATTGATTTGCTGAGAGTGGTCGACGCTCAACATCGGGGGGGGGGGGGGGGGCGGGGTACGTATACGTATATCTTGGCCTGGGTAACCTCAGACAGCTGGGCACAGGACACATCATCAGTAGTGTACCCTTGCATCACTGGGTGTTTCGGCCTTTTATCACTATACACCCTCCACAAGGGCTGGGGCCCGCTGCAGGATGATCAGCCCTCAGCGTCAACTGTGTCCCTTGTGTCCCTGTCAAACTGCCTCAAAGATTCACCAAGACGCATTTGGGGCCCAGCATGGGTCTTTCCGCTTGAGCCAAATCCAACAGCTGCTTCTTTCAGCCGCGTCTGAGAGTGATCTTAATGGTCTTCCGCAGAGCCTGACCGTGGATTCCAAGCTCCCTTCAGCAGTCTGATGGTAGATGACGCAACAAATCCTCTGCATCCCACTTCAACTGGATAAACGTTGATGTTTCCAGCCACGCTGCGTTGCCTCTGCTGCAAGCTCTGTGTAGCGCAGCTTCTTACGCTCATAAGGCCTCCACAACAGAGTTCTCCCATGGAACTGTGAGTTCTATGATGTAAGCAGTCTTCTGTGAAAGGGACCCAGAACACCAAATCTGGCCTGAGGTTGGTTGACCGCAATTTCAGGTGGGAAAGATTAGTTGTCGGTCCCGATGTCCGCCAGCATCCCTCCAGTCACGGGCTCCCCCGCATAGGTTTTTCCTTCTTCTGATCTATGAAGCGATGTTTAGGTGTTATTCCTGTCCTTCTCGACAAAGGTTGTCCGCCCTTAAGTGGAGGGGTTGCTTGCTCTCGGAGGCAAGGAGTTTGGTCGCACACAGCCTGTTCTCAGGGGCTGTTGCCAGGCTTTTTTAATACCTGATTATGCCTCCATGTGTATCTCCCATTTGCGTGAGGCTGGTCTTGCAGCCTACCATGATGTGTTTTGAGGGTCGCTGGAGTTGGCAGAGGGCACAGGTTCGGATCCTCGCCGTACCACTGATTGAGGTTCTTTGGTGATGGAAGGGACGTCGTATGTCGCTCTGATGATGAAGCTGATCTTGCTTGATTCCATTGCCCAAAGTTCTTTCCAGCTGATTCTTCCTCCGCTCCAACACACCTTCCCACTGCATCCATTTGCCCCTGTTTTGGCAAGAGAGACCGCCTTTGCACTTCCTGCGGCGTCCTCCTGTCGCCGCACCTCCTCAACCACCAATGTCCTCCGCTCTGATGTTGTGGCCTTTCGCCAAGTTGATTTACTTGTCGTAAGGCCAAAGTCTCCTCTTCCCCTGCTGCACTTGCCCCACACGACGTCTTTGTGCCTCAGGGCTTGAAGCTTGCTGTACTGCATCAGATGGTGTCCACTTCCGGCCGGTTACTAGGGGCGGCGCAACAGCACTGACGGAGAAATAGTCGCGTCCCCGCCAGGAAACGACTGAGAGTTAGTTTCCCCCTTACCCTGCCCCCTCCCCCAAAAAAATAAACTTTAAACACTGACTAAAAATTAAAAAAAAGATGGAAAAACAAATGGCTGCAGGCAGAGGCAGCTGGCAGTCCAGTGCCCCTAGTGGATCACGGCCCAGCACCCCTAGCTAAGATGTGGCCCACGTGTCTAAAGGGATCAGGAAGTATGGAGAGAAGGCAGGTACAGGATACTGAGTTGGATGATCAGCCATGGATCATAAATTGAATGGCAGTGCAGCTCGAAGGCTGAATGGCCTATTCCCAGCACCTATTTTCTTATGATTCTACTCTTCCCCCTCCCTCCCCTACCCCATCTCTCTCCCTCCTCCCTTCCCTCCCCCCTTCCCCCACACCCTCTCCCACTTTCCCCATCCCTATTTTCTCCCCCTTTCCCCACCCCCTCCCCCCTTCAATCAATCCTCACCCATCTCCCTCTCCTCCCGGGGGGGGGGGGGGGGGGGGCCCTCATCCTCCCACCCCATCCCTCTCCCCCTACCTCAGTCCCTCTCTCCCCAACCCCTTCCCTCACTCTCTCCCTCACCCCCTTCCACCTTCCCTACCAACTCTTTCCCTCTCCCTCCACACTCTTCCCCCTCGCTCCCCTACCCCATCTCCCTCCTCCCTTCCCTCCCGCTCCCCACACCCTCTCTTCCCCTCTCCTCTCTCCTCCGCACCCCAGCCCTCCTGCTCCTCTGCCTCTCCTCACCCTCTCTCCCCCTCACCTCTCTCCCACTTCCTCATCCCCTCTCTCCTCCCCCTCACCAATCCTCACCCCTCCTCCCCCCCTCATCCACCCATCCCCATCCCTCTCCCCCCCTCTCTCCTCCCCCCCTCCCCAACCCTCTCTCTCCTCCCCCTCCCCCTCTCCTCACCCCCTCCCACCCCCCTCCCTCTTTTTTTTTCCTATTCACAAAACTTTATTCGACACAATCATATGATACAACACATCAAAACGTAATCAAAATTACACTATATCAAAAAAAAATCATTATAGTACAACAGTACATTCATTGTTTACAATACTCTCAACCCCACGCGGTAACTAGCACCCACGGAAGGCCTCCAGAATCCCCGTAAACACCGCGTGTTCCCACTCCAGAGACACACGTGCACGGACGTAGGCCCCGGAAGAGGGGCAGGCAGCCGACTCTAGCCTGACCATCGACCCCCGCTGCCTGGACCCATCTTGGCCAGCCCAGGAGCAAACCGACAGGTAAGTCCTTACCCCCCACCCGGCTCTCTCTCCACTCCCCGCCTTGTGTCTGAACACCAGGATTGTGGGACTAAAATGCTACCAGAACTTGAGGAACAACCCCTTCAGATATTGGAACAGGCCAGTAACCTCTCGCACTCCATATACACGTGGAACACCGTCTCTTCCTCGCCGCAGAAAATACAGGCGGCGGACGAGCCCGTGAACCGACTGCAAAGTTTGTTACACACCACCGCTCTGTGCAACACTCTCCACCCCAGGTCCCCAATGTAAAGGGGAACAACTCCCTTATAGAAAGACCCCCCCCCACTGGGACCTCCCCCGCTTTCGGGTTGTTAACACCGTCAGCCATGATTCGTCGGGATGGGAGAAGAAGGCAAGGAGATGCAGAATGTGCAGCTCCTCTCTCCTCCCTCCCCCTCGCTCCCCACCCCTCTCCCTTCCCCCACACTTTTCCTTACACCTCTCTCCACACTTCCACCACTCCCCCTACCCATCTCCCCCACCCCCCTCCCCACTTTTCCACTTCTCTCCCCACTTCCCCCACCCCCTCACCCTCCCCACCTCTTTCTCTCCCCTCCCTCCCCCCACCCGTCCTCTCACACTCTTCCACCATTCCTCCCACCCCCTCCCTCTCCCTCTCTACCACTGTTAGGTACTTCCCCCCCCTCTGGTGAATGCTATGTACTTAACTCTTCTGTTTCTCTCCCGAGTGGAGGCCCCGTGGCTGGGAGTCAGGATTCAAGGGGTTAAAGGCTCCTGTACACAATTGGCCAAGCTGCATCAGGTGACGGGTGACTCATCGGAAGCTTAAATACCGGAATCTCCCAGAATTCTCTCTCTCTCTTCGTCGACCCTGGCTCGTGAGCAGGTTGCTGGTGCGAGCTGCAGGAGGCCTGGCCACATGGCATAGAACTTTGTGTATTATTACCTACATTTGTCAATTAATATTGAATTGGGACAGATAAGGGCTGACCTGAGGGTTTTTCGTGTAATTTGTTTCAGGGTATTTTCCATTTAGGCAGGTTAGAGACTCTAGTTCGAACGGCCCATTTCGAGGCTGGCTGGAGCACTGTTATCTTTGTTTATTAGTTTATATTCGTGTCCTTGTCTGGGTTGTTTGGATCAGGTTTAGGTTTTAACAAAATAAAATACTATTTTCTTGAACCTTGAGCCTGGTTTTTGACTATGTTACGCGGCTCTGAAGTACCTGCATTCGGGAGTTGTAACACCCACTTCCACCACTCCCCCCCGCACCTCTCCCCCTCCCTCCCCGCTCTTCCACTTCTCCCTTCCCAATCCCCCATCCCTCCCCATCTCCCACCCCCACCCTCCTCTCTCACTCCCCCCCCCTAGCCTCTCACTCCCCACTCTTCCTCCTCTCTCCACTCTCCCCTCCCACACTTTCCCCTCCCCCACCACTCCCCCCTTCCCCCCCACTCTTCCCCTCCCCCTCCTCACTTCTCTTCCTCCCCTTTCTCTCCCGTCCTCTCTCTCCCCTCCACTCTATCTCCACCTCTCCCCTCCCCCTCACTTCCTCCCCCTCCCACGCTCCCTTTCCACCCGCCTCCCCCCCTCTTCCCCACCCCACCCCCTCTTCCCCACCCCCTCACCCACCCTCCCCCTCTCTACCACCCCCTTCTCACTACCCCCATCTCCCCCTCCCCACTCTCGCCCCATCTCCCCCTCTCCACTCTCTCCCCATCTCCCTCCCTCCTCCTCAACCTCCCCTTCCCCCTCCCCCTCTACCACCCCCCTTGCCCCTCCTTTACCCACCCCGCTCTCCTCCCCTCCCCCATCCTCATCCCCCTCTCTCTATCTCCTCCCCTTCCCACTCTCTACCCAGCTCCCTCTCCTCACCCCTCTCCCCTCCTCCCACCCCAACTCTCCCCAACCCCCCTCCCTCTCCCCATCCCCCTTCCTTCTCTGCCACCACCCCTTCCCCCTCGCCCTACCCACTCCTCCCCCTCCCTCCACACTCTTCCTCTCTCTTTGCTACCCCGTCTTCCTCCCCCCCTCTCCACCTCTCTCCCCTCCCCTCTCTCACCTCCCCACCCCTCTCTCCTTGCCCCTCTCCTCTCCTCACCCCTCTCCCCTCCCCCTTCCACCCCATCCCTTTTTCCCTACCCCTCTCTCCCCCTTCCACCATTCCCCCTACCCACTTCCATTCCCTCTCTCCCACTTCCACCACTCCCATACTCCTCTACCCCTCCCTCCCCACTCTTCCACATCTCCCCCCCTTCCCCCACCCCTCTCACTCCCCACCTCTCTCCCTCCTCACCCTCTCTCTCCCCCTCCATCCCTATCTCCCCCATCCCTTTCCCCTACCCCTCTCCCCCTCTTCCACAACTCCCGCCTCCCCTTCCCCTCCCTCTCTCCCAGTTCCCCCACTCCCCCTACACCTCTCCCCTTCCCCCCCACTCTCCCACTTCTCTCCCCAATCCTCCATCCCTCCCATCTCCCCCTCCCACCCCCACTCTTCCCCCCTCTCCGCTCTCCCCCTCCCCACTTCCCCCTCCAACCTACCACTCTCCCCTTTCTCCACACTCTTCCCTCTCTCCCCCATCCCTCTCTCCCCATCCCTCTCTCCCCACTCCCCTCCCTCCACACTCTTCACCCTCCCCCTCCTCCTCTCTCTCCTTTCCCCACCCCTTTCCCCCTACCCCACCCTCTCTCATCCTCTCCCGCCTCTCCATCTCCCTCTCCCCACCCCTATTCCTCTCTCCCCCACCCCATCTCTCTCTCCCCCACCCCCCTTCCCCCACCCCCCTTCCCCCACCCCCCCTTTCCCCTCGCCTTCCCCTACCCACTTCCCCTCCCTCCCCTACCCAATCTCCCTCCCCCATCCCCCTCCTCCCCCACACCTCTCTCCTCCCCATCTCCTCACCCCTCTCCCTCTCCCTCTCCTCCCCTCCCACCCCCTTCCTTCTCTCCCCTCCACCCCCTTCCCCCTACCCCTCCCCCCCCACGTGTCCCTCACTCCACACACTTCCTCTCCTATACCCCACCCCCTTCCTCACCCCCTCCCCGACACCTCTTTTACCCCTCCCCTCTCTCCTTCCCTCCCCCACCATCTCTTCTCCCCCTCCCTCGCCTCACCTCTCCCCCTCCTCCTACCAACCCCATCCCTCCTCTCCCCTTTCCCATCCCTCTCTCCTCCTTCCCCATCCCTCTCTCTCTCCTCCACCCCCCTTCCCTCCCACCACCTTCCCCCTACCCCTCCATCCCCCCCTACCCCTCCTTCCCACTTCTCTCCCCCTTCCCCAACCCCTCTCCTACCCCCACCCCTTTCTCTCCCCCTCCATTCCCCCTCCCTCCCCACCCCTTTTTCCCTACCCCTCTCTCCCTTTTCCACCACTCCCCCCTCCCTCCTCACTTCCACCACCCCCACCCCTCTCCCCCTCCCTCCCTCCCCTTCCACTTCTCTACCCCTTCCCCACCCCTCCCTCACCACCTCTCTCCCTCCCTCTTCCTCTCTCTTCCCCCCCCCTCCCAATCTCCCCCACCCCTTTCCCTACCCACTCTTCCTCCTTTCCCCCTCCCTGTCACACTTCCACCCCTCCCTCCCCACTCTTCCACTTCTCTCTGCCCCATCCCCCACCCCTCTCCATCCACACCCCTCTCCATCCACACCCCACTCTTCCCCTCCCTTCCCTCCCCCCTCCCCACCTTTCCCTCCCTCCCCACTCTTTCCCCCCCTTTTTTCCCTCTCCCTCCCCCCCTTTCCCTCTCTCTCCCCATTCCCACAACCCTCTCTCCCCCTCCCCGAACCCTCTCACCCACACCCCTTCCCCTCTCTCTTGAACCACTTCCTGCTACCTCTCTCCACACTCTTCCCCTCTCCCTCCCCTTCTCCCTCTCTCCCCCCTCCTCTATCCCCGCTCCATTCTACTCTCCCTCCTCCACTCTCCCCTCCACTGTCCCTCCACCTCTCCCCTTCCCTCTTCCACCCCTCCTCTCCCCTCCCACTCTCTCGTTCCTCCCCTCTTCTCCCGCACCCCTCTCCACTCACCTCCCCCTCTTCCCCTCACTCTCAGCCATGGATTCTGCTACTTCTTCTTATAGGATTCCGACAGTGTAGACGCTGCTAAGCCTATTACTGCCCTCCACAGGTCACAGTTTGAACTAAACTCTTACATACAGTCCTGTAACATGCAGGAATTGAAGAACAGCCCTGATATCAACTGATGTTTCTCACTGTGTCCAAACAAAGATAAAACAGAAAAAGCCTCAACTCCAAGTCCTGTCAGTCTAGCAAACAATGCCTTTCTTTCTACCCTATACTTTTTACATTCTAGGAAAACATGCTTAACTGTCTCCTTACTCCCACATTCACACAAGCCAGAAACATTTCCCTACAATGCACAAACAGTAATATAACCCACAATGTCCCCAACCTCAATCTACACAGTCGAAACTGATTCCCTACGGGACAGAGATGTACAGAAACATATTTTTCTAACTTCAGCTTGTACAGAAAAGTAGTGTCTACCCCTGACTTCCTTTTCCCCATCCTCTCTGCCATTCTTTTGTTAAGCCCTCTTTAATTATTTCTCTCAGTTCCACTCTCCCCAATGATACATGGATATATATTTCTCTTCTTAAACTCTCCTTTGCTATGAGGTCCACCTGCTCATTTCCCCTCACCCCAGCATGCCGGGAACCCAGCAAAAAGTGATGTTACACACAAACCCAATTCTAGAAAACACACTCAAGATGTCATTTAGAATGTCAGGACGAGCGTTAGATTTTCCCTACTCTTAAAGTTTCAAGAGCAGCTGCAGAATCAGAACAGATAATGACTTCTCTAAAACTGGCTTCCTCAATCCACCATAGAGCCCATTGAATTGCCATTAATTCAGTCATGAGAACAGAGCTTCCATCAGAAATGCTTCGGCCAATCTTCAACCCAAGCTGCTCCACATACACTCCAAACCCAGCTCTCCACTAACTTCTCCCGAAACTTCGGCCTCACTCACCCAGACTTGCAACGGACCCCAACTACACTACATCCTCCGGAAGATCCACCGCTTCAATCAACAATTCCTGTCCCACCTTACCCTCCACCAAGGACCTGAAATTAGCCCGCCTCCAGGCCGTTCCAGTCACCGACAATCCCCGACTCGACCGCCCGCAGGCCCCGGGCCCCAGCTCTTGCCCGAGCCGCCAGCCTGAGTACCCCCGACGCCATCTTGTCCACGAGGAGCGCCTCCAGGACTCACCAGGACGCCACCTTCACCGACCTCCACGCCGATGCTGCCGCCGACCTCCACCTGCCTACTGATGATGCCCAGCCCCGCTGCCTGCCCGATAACTGTGTTTATCTCCCCCACTCCGATTCCACCGCCCATCACCAGCACAATGCGACTGCCGAACCTCGCCGTCCCCCGGGACCACCTAACTCCATCGCCGCACTGGGCCCATCCAGCATCGCCAGTGCACTGGGCCCACCGAAGACCACAGCCGCACCCGCCTCACCTTGCATCGCCGCCGGACCGGGCCTACAGAGCATCGCCGCCGGACCGGGGCTCCGCGAACATGGCCGCCGCACAGCACGCCACTCATCTCGCCGCCTCACCGGGCGGACCGACCACCGGGACCTCCAACGCATCGCCCACCAACCCCGACTCCACTGCCCGCCGACCCACGACACTCCACCGCCCTCCAGCAGCCCACAGCCGTCGCCTCACCTGCAGACTGGACTCTGCAGTGGGCCTGAAGCCTCCACGTTGCTAACTCCTCCCACCGCTCTGTCTTTAACGGCACTGGGTCCTAGTGCCCGTCTCCCCAGCCCCAGTAACCTTAGTGGCTATTCCACTAGGTCTTCCCCATCCCCCCCCCTACCATGTAACCCCTGCTCTTCCCCACCCACACCACAGCCCCCATACCCCCCCACCCCCTGACCACCCTCCCCACCCACAACGCTCCGTCCTCAGTTCACTCACCTGCCTTCCTCCGGCCACAACCCCCATCCTTGCCGCGTGTTCACCATCCCCTCGGACCTCCCCCCTCTCCGACACCGAATGGTCTGTCCTCAGCAGAGGTCCTTACCTTTGTCCCCCTCCGTCCCCACCTCTATGAGTTCCGCGCCCACCACGACTTGGAGCTCTTCTACCGTCGCCTCCGCCTCACAGCGTTCTTCCACGGGAAGAAGTCCTCGCCCCCCACTGATGATCCCTTTTCCTGTCTCCCACGTACCCCCTCCACTTGGACCCCCCCCTCGTAGCCTTCCGGCTCTAGAACTATTTATCCAGAACTGCCGTCGGGACATCAACCGCCTCGACTTCTCCACTCCCCTGTCTCACTCCAATCTCTCCACCCCCGAACGTACTGCCATCGACTCACTCCGTAACAACCCAGACTGGGTTATCAAACCCGCCGACAAGGGAGGTGCCGTGGTAGTCTGGCGCGTCGATCGCGGAGGCCGCGCGCAAAGCGGAGGCCGCGCGCCAACTCTCGGACACCTCCTCCTACTTACCCCTGGACCATGACCCCACTGACGAACACCAGCCACCATCTCGAGCACCATAACCGACTTCATCAGCTCAGGCTCTCTACCCCCCCGATCCCCCGACCTCATCGTTTCCCAGCCCCGCACGGCCGATTTTACCTTCATCCCAAAATCCACAAACCCGACTGCCCTGGCAGACCCATTGTCTCTGCCTGTTCGTGCCCCACCGAACACATTTCTACATACCTTGACTCCATCCTATCCCCCTTTGTTAAATCCCTCCCCACCTATGTTCAAGACACCTCAGACACTCTCCGTCGGCTCCGTGCATTCCATTCTCCAGGCCCCCATCCTCTCATCTTTACCATGGACGTCCAGTCCACTCTACAACCTCCATCCCCCACCAGGACGGTCTCAAAGCCCTCCGGTTCTTCCTCGACCAGAGGAGCAACCCATACCCGTCCACTGACACCCTCCTCCGCCTAGCGGAGTTGGTCCTTACCCTCAATAACTTCTCTTTTGATTCCTCCCATTTCCTCCAAACACAAGGCGTAGCTATGGGCACACGCATGGGCCCCAGCTACGCTTGCCTCTTTGTTGGGTACGTCGAACAATCCTTGTTCTCGGCGTACCAGGGCCCCATCCCCGACCTCTACCTCCGTTACATCGACGACTGCTTTGGTGTCACCTCCTGCACCCACACACAACTGACTGACTTCATTCATTTCACCACCAACTTCCATCCGGCACTCAAATACACTTGGACCATTTCCGACACTTCCCTACCATTCCTTGACCTCACCATCTCTATTGCAGGTGATACACTCCTGACCGACATCCACTACAAACCAACTGACTCCCACAGCTACCTGGACTACTCTTCCTCCCACCCTGCTTCCTGTAAGGACTCCATCCCCTATTCCCAATTCCTCCGTCTACGCCGCATCTGCTCCCAGGATGAGGTGTTCCACACCAGGTCATCACAAATGGCCTCATTCTTCAGAGAACGGGGATTCCCCTCCCCCACTATTGATGAGGCTCGCACCAGGGTCCCCTCCATACCCCGCAACACTGCCCTCTCTCCCCATTCCCCCACTCGCAAACAGGGCAGAGTCCCCCTGGTCCTCACCTTTCACCCCACCAGCCGGCAAATACAACACATAGTCCTCCGCCAGTTTCGCCACCTCCAACGTGACCCCTCCACCCGCCACATCTTCCCATCTCCCCCCGTCTGCCTTCCGCAAAGACCGCTCCCTCCGCAACTCCCTTGTCAATTCTTCCCTCCCCTCCCGCTCTACCGCTTCCCCGGGCACTTTCTCTTGCAACCGCAAGAAATGCAACACTTGTCCCTTCACCTCCCCCCTCCACTCCTTTCAGGGACCCAAGCAGTCCTTCCAGGTCCGACAGAGGTTCACCTGCACCTCCTCCAACCTCATCTACTGCATCCGCTGCTCCAGATGCCAGATGATCTACATCGGTGAGACCAAGCGGAGGCTTGGCGATCGTTTCGCCGAACACCTCCGCTCGGTCCGCAAAAAACCAAACCCGACCTGCCGGTGGCTCAGCACTTCAACTCCCCCTCCCATTCCGTATCCGACCTCTCGGTCCTGGGCCTCCTCCACGGCCAGAGTGAGCAACACCGCAATTTGGAGGAACAGCACCTCATATTCCGCTTGGGGAGTCTGCATCCTTTGGGCTTGAACATTGAATTTTCTCAATTCTGTTAACCCTTGCTGTCTCCTCCCCTCTCCCCACCTCTCCCTCAGCTCTCAGGCCCTGGCATTCCCTCTATCTCTATCTCCCTCCCCCACCCTAGTCGCACTAGCTTCTCATTTTCACACCACAAACACTTACAATGGCTTGTTCCCTTTATCATCGATACTTTTTTGCATATCTTTCATTCATTGTTCTTTATTTCTCCACATCACCGTCTATATCTCTCATTTCCCTGATCCCTGACCAGTCTGAAGAAGGGTCTCGACCCGAAACGTCGCCTATCTCCTTCGCTCCTTAGATGCTGCTGCACCCGCTGAGTTTCTCCAGCTTTTTGTGTAACCCTCTCCCACTAACTGGATCTTTAGATCCATCTGTAAAAACAATCAAAGTGCTCTCACTGATTGAATTAAGATATTCCACTATTCTTGGAGTCACCTCGCGCTTATCTTTTTCCTGAAGAAAAGCAAGCTCAATAAACAGTTCAGGAAGAACCCAATAGGGCACAGGTAACCATATTGTATGCTCTATAATACCCCCTTGTTAGGAGTGAGTCACAAGTGACAAACAATTTAAAACTGAAGAATTTGGTTTATAAATTGGTAAGTTAGGCAATTTATCAATGAATATAAGCAAGGCTAGGGGAGCGGCAGCGAGGGAAGTGCATTAGACAATAGGTGCAGGAATAGGCCATTCGGCCCTTTGAGCCAGCACCGCCATTCAATGTGATCATGGCTGATAATCCCCAATCGGTACCCCGTTCCTGCCTTCTCCCCAAATCCCCTGACTCTGCTATCATTAAGAGCCCTACCTAGCTCTCTGTTGAAAACATACAGAGAACCTGCCTCCACCGCCCTCTGAGGCAGAGAATTCCACAGACTCACCACTCTCTGTGAGAAAAAGTGTTTCCTCGTCTCCATTCTAAATGGCTTACTCCTTATTCTTAAACTGTGGCCCCTGGTTCTGGACTCCACCAACATCGGGAACGTGTTTCCTCCCACTAGCGTGTCGAAACCCTTAACAATCTTATTTGTTTGAATGAGAACCTCCTCATCCTTCTAAATTCCCGCGTGTACAAGCCCAGCTGCTCCATTCTTCAGGTGTGGTCTCACTAGGGCTCTATACAACTGCAGAAGGTCGCCTTTGCTCCTATATTCGATTCCTCTGTTATAAAGGCCAACATGCCATTCGCTTTCTTCACTGCCTGCTGTACCTGCATGCTTACTTTCATAGACTGACGTACAAGGACCCCCAGATCCCGTTGTACTTCCCCTTTTCCCAACGACGCCATTTAGATAGCAATCTGCCTTCCTATTTTTCCTACCAAAGTGGATAACCTCCCATTTATCCGCATTAAACCACCTGCCATGCATCTGCCCACTCCCCTAACTTGTCCAAGTCACCCTGTATTCACTGGAGTTTAGAAAGATGAGGGGGGATCTTATAGAAACATATAAAATTATAAAAGGACTGGACAAGATAGATGCATGGAAAATGTTCCCAATGTTGGGCGAGTCCAGAACCAGGGGCCACAACCTTAGAATAAAGAGGATGTCATTTAAGACTGAGGTGAGAAAAAACTTTTTTACCCAGAGAGTTGTGAATTTATGAAATTCCCTGCCACAGAGGGCAGTGGAGGCCAAATCACTGGATGGATTTAAGAGAGAGTTGGATAGAGCTCTAGGGGCTAGTCAAGGGATATGGGGAGAAGGCAGGCACGGGTTATTGATAGCGGATGATCAGCCATGATCACAATGAATGGCGGTGCTGGCTCGGAGGGCCAAATGGCCTCCTCCTGCACCTATTTTCAATGTTTCTATGTATTCTCATAGCATCCTCCTCACAGTTCACACTGTCACCCAGCTTTGTGTCATCTGCAAATTTGCTAATATTCCTTTGAATCCTTTCATCTAAATCATTGATGTACAGTGACTTGCAAAAGTATTCATACCCCTTGAACTTTTCCACATTTTGTCACGTTACACCCACAAACATAAATGTATTTTATTGGGATTTTATGTGATAGACCAACACAAAGTAGCACACAATTGTGAAGTGGAAGGAACATGATACATGGTTTTCAAATTTTTTTACAAATAAAAAACTGAAAAGTGTGGCGTGCAAAATGATTCAGCCCCCTTTACTCTGATACCATATAACCATATAACAATTACAGCACGGAAACAGGCCCTCTCGGCCCTTCCAGTCTGTGCCGACCATTTATTTTCCCCTAGTCCCATCTACCTGCACTCAGACCATACCCCTCCATTCCCTTCACGTCCATATACCTATCCACTTTACTCTTAAATGTTAAAATCGATCCTGCCTCCACCACTTCTGCTGGAAGCTCATTCCACACAGCCACCACCCTCTGAGTAAAGAAGTTCCCCCTCACGTTACCGCAAAACCTCTGACCTTTAATTCTCATGTCATGCCCTCTTGTTTGAAACTTCCCTACCCTCAATGGGAAAAACGTATCCACGTCAACTCTGTCTATCCCTTTCATCATTTTAGAATCCCTTTCATCATTTCATCATCATCAGAAAAGAGAGGCAGGCCTTGATAGAGCTGAGGGAGAACAATGAGATAGTGATCAAACCTACAGACAAGGGGAGCAGTATAGTCATCATGGACAGACAACAGTACCTCTTTGAGGCACATAGACAACTGAATAAGATAGAACACTACACTAAGTTAGATGAGCTCATATATAAAGACACACAAAAGGAAATAGGGGATATTTTGGCAGAGCTTAAGACATCAGGATACATCCTAGAGAAACAAGTAGAATACCTAACAGGACCACAACCCAGGGCGAGGAAATTCTACATGCTCCCAAAGATACACAAAAACCCAGACACATGGACAGTGCCTGGAGAACTACCGCCAGGTAGGCCCATAGTGTCAGACTGTAGTAACAAATCCTATGGGTAGCAGATTACATTAACCACTACCTTAACCCACTGGCACAACAACACCCCAGCTACATTAAAGACACCTACCACTTCACCCGAATAGTTAACTCCCTCAACATACCGCCCAATGCAATACTCTTCACCATGGATGTGGAAAGCCTGTACACAAACATAGAGACAGACAGGGGGATACAGGCAGTTAAAAACATCCTACAGAGAAATCCTGACCCAGAGAGACCAGACGAGGCCCTAGTTAAACGACTTGAGCTGGGTTTGACTACGAATGACTTTGAATTTAACGGGGAATTCTATTTACAAGTCAAAGGGACAGCAATGGGGAAGAAGTTTGCCCCAGTGTATGCCAACATATACATGGCAGAATGGGAGGAGACAGTTTTCCACAAATGTCCGAAGCGTCCAATGTGCTACTATAGATTCCTAGATGACATTTGGGGAGTGTGGACACACTCAGAAGGGGAATTAGAGGAATTTATTGACATACTCAATGCCCACCACCCTTCCATCAAGGTAAAGGCCATGACCAGCCAGGAGAGGGTGGACTTCCTTGACACCACAGTCTTTAAACTAACCATCAGATAACCAGGACCATAAACTAGCTACCAAAGTCTTTTGAAACCCACAGACACCCACACCCTCCTACACACCACAAGCCACCACCCAAAACACACCTTCAGGGAATCGTTAAGTCACAACTGACCCGCTTCCACCGTATATGTACTAGGGAGGAGGACTTCAACCAGGCCACAAGCACCCTCTTCACCGCCCTCAGACAGAGGGGTTACTGCAAACGGAAATTAAGACACATCAAGTCAGATTTTCTAAAAAGCATACAAGCACCCAGACCTCGGCCAGGGACCACGTTGATTTTACCACTAATAACAAGATATGGCAACATGGCTGTCCAGGCCCACAAAATAGTCAAGGGCCGTTTTGAACAATTCCAAAGGGGATTTGCCACACTAAAGGGGTACAAGGTAATGTCAGCATTCAAGAGGGCTAAAAATCTGAAGGACATCCTGGTCAGTACAAGTCTACACACAGACCCAGACTGTGGGCAGAGATGATGTGGAGCCTGCACCCACCTAGTAATAGCCAAAAATATAGAGAACAGTGTAACAGGGAAGAGAGGCCAGATAGCACAGAGGATAACCTGTGAGCAAAAGAATGTGGTGTATGCAATTAGATGTAAAGAGTGTAACCTACTGTACATAGGCGAAACAGGCAACAGCATCAGAGTCAGACTGACAGGACACCTCAGCAACATCAGAAGGGGGAACCAATCCATACCCATTAGCAGACACTTCCAGCAACATGGGATCCAGTCCCTAGAGATCATGGGCCTGGAAACAAACATAAATTGGACAACAGGGAGATGGAAAAGAGCAGAGAGGCTATGGATAGAAGCTCTACAGACGAAAGAGCCCAATGGCCCAAATCTAGCATAAACTCAAAAACCTAGGGTGGATCCAGACTGACTCCCACAAATCGATGGAAGGGCAAGTGTAAGGCAAATAGATTTGGACAAGAGTGATGAAACCATGGGCCAAATACCAAGTGACAGTACATAGTGAAAAGGAATCCCCAGGGGGAGATCAACAAGCACCAGAGGGCATGTTGTCCCACTGTCCGATAAATCACAACCTAACCCTAACCCTAACCATACCCTAACCCCAACACCAACACCAACCCCTAACCCAACCCTGACCCTAACCCTAGCCCTAACCATAACCCTAACCCTAAATCTACCCCTAACCTCTAAATCTACCCCTAACCCTAAATCTACCCCTAAAAGAGCAGAGAGGCTATGGATAGAAGCTCTTCAGACGAAAGAGCCCAATGCCCTAAATCTAGCATAAACTCAAACCTAGGGTGGATCCAGACTGACTCCCACAAATCTATGGAAGGGCAAGTGTAAGGCAAATTGATTTGGACAAGGGTGATTAAACCGTGGGCCAAATACCAAGTGACAGTACATAGAGAAAAGGAATCCCCAGGGGGAGATCAACAAGCACCATAGGGCATGTTGTCCCACTCTCTGATAAATCACTACCTAACCCCAACCCTTAACCCTATCCCTACCCCTAACCCTAACACCCTGATGTCGGACTCCTTGGTTTTGGCTCAACATCACTTTTTGCATCGCTTGATTAATCATAACCATACAACCATATAACAATTACAGCACGGAAACAGGCCCTCTCGGCCCTTCCAGTCCGTGCCGACCATTTGTTTTCCCCTAGCTGCCCATCCACCTGCACTCAGACCATACCCCTCCATTCCCTTCCCGTCCATATACCTATCCACTTTTTTCACTATGTTTTTTTCAATTTTTTAGGGGTTAACAAGATCGAGCCAATTTCACAAGGTAAACAATCTTCCTTTTCCATCTTTAACCAGCCTGGTTGTTGATCCATATCTTCCAACTAGAAGGTCACATTTTTAATATTAACTGACCAAAAATAAATTAAAATATTTCGTAAGACTAATCCTCCATTCATCTTGGATTTACATAAATGTTTTGACTTGTTCTATAACCATATAACCATATAACAATTACAGCACGGAAACAGGCCCTCTCTGGCCCTTCCAGTCCGTGCCGACCATTTGTTTTCCCCTAGTCCCATCTACCTGCACTCAGACCATACCCCTCCATTCCCTTCACATCCATATACCTATCCACTTTATTCTTAAATGTTAAAATCGATCCTGCCTCCACCACTTCTGCTGGAAGCTCATTCCACACAGCCACAACAAAGAAGTTCCCCCTCACGTTACCCCTAAACTTCCGTCCCTTAATTCGCATGTCATGCCCTCTTGTTTGAATCTTCCCTACCCTTAATGGGAAAAGCTTATTCACGTCAAATCTGTCTATCCCTTTCATCATTTTAAAGACCTCAATCAAGTCCCCCCTTAACCTTCTGCGCTCCAAAGAATAAAGACCTAACGTGTTCAACCTTTCTCTGTAACATAGTTGCTGGATCCCAGCAACATTCTAGTTTAATCTCCTCTGTGCTCTCTCTATTTTGTTGACATCCTTCCTATAATTAGGCGACCAAAATTGTACACCATACTCCAGAATTGGTCTCACCAATGCCTTGTACAATTTTAACATTACTTCCCTGCTCCTATATTCAATGCTCTGATTTATAAAGGCCAGCACACTAAAAGCTTTCTTTACCACCCCATCTACATGCGATTCCACCTTCAGGGAACTATGCACAGTTATTCCTACATCTCTCTGTTCCACAACATTCCTCAATTCCCTACCATTTACCATGTACGTCCTATTTTGATTTGTCCTGCCAAGATGTAGCACTTCACACTTATCAGCATTAAACTCCATCTGCCATCTTTCAACCCACTTTTCCATATGACCCAAATCTCTCTGTAGACTTTGAAAATCTACCTCATTATCCACAACACCACCTATCTTAGTATCATCTGCATACTTACTTATCCAATTGTCCACCCCATCATCCAGATCATTGATGTACATGGCAAACAACAGTGGACCCAACACAGATCCTTGAGGCACCCCACTGGTCCCACCCCGGCTTCCAACCTGACAAACAGCCATCCACCATTACTCTCTGACATCTTCCATTCAGCCACTGTTGAATCCATCTTGGTACTCCACCATTAACACCCAAAGATTGAACCTTCTTAACCAACCTTCCATGGGGAACCTTGTCAAAGGCCTTACTGAAATCCATATAGACAACATCCACTGCTTTAACCCTCATCAATTTCCCTATAACCGCTTCAAAAAATTCAAGGAGGTTTGTCAAACATGACCTTCCAGGCACAAATCCATGTTGGCTGTTCCTGATCAGACCCTGTTTATCCAGATGCTTATATATATTATCCCTAAGTATCCTCTCCATTAATTTACCCACCACTGACGTCAAAACTAACAGGTCTATAATTGCTAGGTTTATTCTTTGAACCCTTTTTAAACAATGGAACAACATGCGCAGTACGCCAATCCTCTGGCACTATTCCCGTTTCTAATGACATTTGAAATATTTCTGTCATAGCTCTGCTATTTCTACACTAACTTCCCTCAATGTCCTAGGGAATATCCTATCAGGACCTGGAGATTTATCCACTTTTATATTTTCAAAAGTGTCAGTACTTCCTCCTCTTTGAATCTCATAGTTTTCCATAGCTACTCTACTTTTTTTCCTTACTTCACATAGTTCAATATCCTTCTCCTTGGTGAATACCGAAGAAAAGAAATTGGTCAATATCTCCCCCATCTCTTTTGGCTCTGCAGATAGCTGTCAATTCTGTCTCTCTAATGGTCCAATTTTTATCCCTCGTTATCCTTTTGCTATTAATATAGCTGTAGAAACCCTTTGGATTTTACCACATGCTTGACTAATCTTCTGGCATTTTCTGAGGATGGAACTAGGAAAATGGACAAGGGAGAGCAAGTGGGTGTATTTTACCTGGACTTTCAGAAAGCATTTGATAAGGTCCCTACATAGAGTTTAGTGGGTAAAATTGGGGCACATGGTATTGGGGGTAGTGCTGACAAGGATAGAGAAGTGGTTGGCAGACAGGAAACAAAAAGTAGGGATTAACGGGTCCCTTTCAGAATGGCAGGCAGTGACTAGTGGCGTACCGCAAGGCTCGGTGCTATACAGCAGCTATTTACAATATACAGTGGCTTGCAAAAGTATTCATACCCCTTGAACTTTTTCCACATTTTGTCACGTTACAACCACAAACGTAAATGTCTTTTATTGGGATTTTATGTGATAGACCAACACAAAGTGGCGCATAATTGTGAAGTGGAAGGAATAAGTTTAATGCTGATAAGTGTGAAGTGCTACATCTTGGCAGGACAAATCAAAATAGGACGTACATGGTAAATGGTAGGGAATTGAGGAATGCTGTGGAACAGAGGGATCTAGGAATAACTGTGCATAGTTTCCCTGAAGGTGGAATCGCATGTAGGTAGGGTGGTAAAGAAAGCCTTTGGTGTGCTGGCCTTTATAAATCAGAGCATTGAAATATAGGAGTAGGGAAGTAATGTTAAAATTGTACAAGGCATTGGTAAGACCAATTCTGGAGTATGGTGTACAATTTTGGTCGCCTAATTATAGGAAGGATGTCAACAAGATAGAGAGAGTACAGAGGAGATTTACTAGAATGTTGCCAGGGTTCCAGCAACTATGTTACAGAGAAAGGTTGAACAAGTTAGGTCTTTATTCTTTGGAGCGCAGAAGGTTAAGGGGGGACTTGATTGAGGTTTTTAAAATGATGAAAGGGATAGACAGAGTTGACGTGGATACGTTTTTCCCATTGAGGGTAGGGAAGTTTCAAACAAGAGGGACATGACATGAGAATTAAGGACAGAGATTTTTCGGGGGTAACGTGAGGGGGAACTTCTTTACTCAGAGGGTGGTGGCTGTGTGGAATCAGCTTCCAGCAGAAGTGGTGTAGGCAGGATCGATTTTAACATTTAAGAGTAAAGTGGATAGGTATATGGACGTGAAGGGAATGGAGGGGTATGGTCTGAGTGCAGGTAGATGGGACTAGGGGAAAACAAATGGTCGGCACAGACTGGAAGGGCCGAGAGGGCCTGTTTCCGTGCTGTAATTGTTATATGGTTATATGGAATATGATACATGGTTTTCAAATTTTTTTACAAATAAAAATCTGAAAAGTGTGGCACACAAAAGTATTCAGCCCCCTTGAGTCAATACTTTGTAGAACCACCCTGCGCTGCAATTACAGCTGCAAGTCTTTTGGGGGTATGTCTCTACCAGCTTTGCACATCTAGAGACTGAAATTTTTGCCCATTCTTCTTTGCAAAATAGCTCAGTCAGATTGGATGGAGAGCGTCTGTGAACAGCAATTTTCAAGTCTTGCCAGAGATTCTCAATTGGATTTTGGTCTGGACTTTGACTGGGCCATTCTAACACATGAGTATGCTTTGATCTAAACCATTCCATTGTAGCTCTGGCTGTATGTTTAGGGTCATTGTCCTGCTGGAAGGTGAACCTCCGCCCCAGCATCAAGTCTTTTGCAGACAGGTTTTCTTCCAAGATTGCCCTGTATTTGGCTCCATCCGTTTTCTCATCAACTCTGACCAGCTTCCCTGTCCCTGCTGAAGAAAAAGCATTTCCCATAGCATGATGCTGGCCACCACCATGTTTCACAGTGGTGATGGTGTGTTCCAGTGTTAGTCTTCCACCACACATAGCGTTTTGCATTTAGGCCAACAAAAACTTCAAATTTTGGTCTCATCAGATCAGAGCACCTTTCCTCCACATTGTTTTGCTGTGACCCCACATGGCTTGTGGCAAAACTGCAAACGGAACTTCTTCTTATGGCTTTGTTCTTGCCACACTTCCATAAAGGCCCGATTTGTGGTAGTGCACAACTATTAGTTGTCCTGTGGTCAGATTCTCCCACCTGAGCTGTGGATCTCTGCAGCTCATCCAGAGTTACCATGGGCCTCTTAGCTTCTTCTCTGATCAATGACTCCTTGCCCGGCCCGTCAGTTTTAGGTGGACAGTCATGTCTTGGTAGGTTTGCAGTTGTGCCGTACTCTTTCCATTTTCGGATGATGGATTGAACAGTGCTCCGTGAAGATGTTCAAAAGCTTGGGATTTTTTTACAACCTAACCCTGCTTTAAACTTCTCCACAACTTTAATCCCTGTCCTGTCTGGTGTGTTTCTTGGGTTTTCATGATGCTGTTTATTCACTAATGTTCTCTAACAAACCTCTGAGGCCGCCACAGAAACAGCTGTATTTATATTGAGAATTAGATTACACACAAGTGGACTCTATTTACTAATTAGGTGACTTCTCAAGGCAATTGGTTGCACTGGATTTTATTTAGAGGTATTTCTTTTCTTCGGTATTCACCAAGGAGAAGGATATTGAACTCTCGGTGAGTTAAGGGGAAAGAGTAGAGTAGCTATGGAAACTATGAGATTCAAAGAGGAAGGAAGTACTGACACTTTTGAAAAATAAAAAGTGGATAGGTCACTCCAGGTCCTGACAGGATATTCCCTAGGACATTGAGGGGAAGTTAGTGTAGAAATAGTAGGAGCTATGACAGAAATATTTCAAATGTCATTAGAAACGGGAATAGTGCCAGAGGATTGGGTTACTGCGCATGTTGTTCCATTGTTTAAAAAGGGTTTAAAGAATAAACCTAGCAATTATAGACCCATTTAGTTTTTGACGTCAGTGGTGGGTAAATTAATGAAAGGATACTTTAGAGATAATATATTATAAGCATCTGGAAATAAAACAGGGTCTGATCAGGGAACAGCCAACATGGATTTGTGCCTGGGAAGGTCATGTTTGACAAAACCTTCTTGAATTTTTTTGAAGCGGTAAATAGGGAATTGATGAGGGTAAAAGCAGGGATGTTTGTCTATATGGATGTCAGTAAGGCCTTTGACAAGGTTCCCCATGGAAGGATGGTTAAGAAGGTTCAATCTTTGGGGTTAATGGCGGAGTAGCAAGATGGATTCAACAGTGGCTGAATGGGAGATGTCAGAGAGTATGGTGGAATGGCTGTTTGTCAGGTTTGAATCCGGTGACCCATGGGGTGCCTCAGGGATCTGTGTTTGGGGTCCCACTGTTGTTTGTCATGTACATCAAGACTGGATGATGGGGTGGACAATTGGATAAGTAAGTATGCAGATGATACTAAGATAGGTGGTGTTGTGGATAATGAGGTAGATTTTCAAAGTCTAACAGAGAGATTTGGGGCCATTTGGAAAAGTGGGGCTGAAAGATGGCAGATGGAGTTTAATGCTGATAAGTGTGAAGTGCTACATCTTGGCAGGACAAATCAAAATAGGACGAACATGGTAAATGGTAGGGAATTGAGGAATGTGTGGAACAGAGGAATCTAGGAATAACTGTGCATATAGTTCCTGAAGGTGGAATCGCATGTAGATAGGGTGGTAAAGAAAGCCTTTGGTGTGCTGGCCTTTATAAATCAGAGCATTGAATATAGGAGTAGGAAGTAATGTTAAAATTGTACAAGGCATTGGTAAGACCAATTCTGGAGTATGGTGTACAATTTTTGGTCGCCTAGTTATAGGAAGGATGTCAACAAAATAGAGAGAGTGCAGAGGAGATTTACTAGAATGTTGCCAGGGTTCCAGCACAACTATGTTACAGAGAAAGGTTGAACAAGTTTGGGTCTTTATTCTTTGGAGCGCAGAAGATTAAGGGGGGACTTGATTGAGGTCTTTAAAAATGATGAAAGGGATAGACAGAGTTGACGTGGATACGTTTTTCCCATTGAGGGTAGGAAGTTTCAAACAAGAGGGCATGACATGAGAATTAAAAAGTCAGAGGTTTTGCGGTAACGTGAGGGGGAACTTCTTTACTCAGAGGGTGGTGGCTGTGTGGAATGAGCTTCCAGCAGAAGTGGTGGAGGCAGGATCGATTTTAACATTTAAGAGTAAAGTGGATAGGTATATGGGACGTGAAGGGAATGGAGGGGTATGGTCTGAGTGCAGGTAGATGGGACTAGGGGGAAAATAAATGGTCGGCACAGACTGGAAGGGCCGAGAGGGCCTGTTTCCGTGCTGTAATTGTTATATGGTTATATGGTATCAGAGTAAAAGGGGGCTGAATAATTTTGCACGCCACACTTTTCAGTTTTTTTATTTGTAAAAAAAATTTGAAAACCATGTATCATGTTCCTTCCACTTCACAATTGTGCGCTACTTTGTGTTGGTCTAATCACATAAAATCCCAATAAAATACATTTATGTTTGTGGGTGTAACGTGACAAAATGTGGAAAAGTTTCAAGGGGTATGAATACTTTTGCAAGTCACTGTACATCAATGATTTAGATGAAAGGATTCAAAGGAATAATTAGCAAATTTGCAGATGACACAAAGCTGGGTGACAGTGTGAACTGTGAGGAGGATGCTATGAGAATACATAGAAACATAGAAAATAGGTGCAGGAGGAGGCCATTTGGCCCTCCGAGCCAGCACCGCCATTCATTGTGATCATGGCTGATCATCCGCTATCAATAACCCGTGCCTGCCTTCTCCCCATATCCCTTGACTAGCCCCTAGAGCTCTATCCAACTCTCTCTTAAATCCATCCAGTGATTTGGCCTCCACTGCCCTCTGTGGCAGGGAATTTCCTATTACTAGGCGACCAAAATTGTACACCATACTCCAGAATTGGTCTTACCAATGCCTTGTACAATTTTAACATTACTTCCCTACTCCTATATTCAATGCTCTGATTTATAAAGGCCAGCACACCAAAGGCTTTCTTTACCACCCTACCTACATGCGATTCCACCTTCAGGGAACTATGCACAGTTATTCCTAGATCCCTCTGTTCCACAGCATTCCTCAATTCCCTACCATTTACCATGTACGTCCTATTTTGATTTGTCCTGCCAAGATGTAGCACTTCACACTTATCAGCATTAAACTTATTCCTTCCACTTCACAATTATGCGCCACTTTTGTGTTGGTCTATCACATAAAATCCCAATAAAAGACATTTACGTTTGTGGTTGTAACGTGACAAAATGTGGAAAAGTTCAAGGGGTATGAATACTTTTGCAAGCCACTGTTATATTGTAAATAGCTGCTTGTATAGCACCGAGCCTTGCGGTACGCCACTAGTCACTGCCTGCCATTCTGAAAGGGACCCGTTTAATCCCTACTTTTTGTTTCCTGTCTGCCAACCACTTCTCTAATCCTTGTCAGCACTACCCCCAATACCATGTGCCCCAATTTTACCCCACTAAACTCCTATGTAGGACCTTATCAAATGCTTTCTGAAAGTCCAGGTAAAAATACACCCACTTGCTCTCCCTTGTCCATTTTTCCTAGTTCCATCCTCAGAAAATTCCAGAAGATTAGTCCAAGCATGTGTAAATCCAAAGGGTTTCTACAGCTATATTAATAGCAAAAGGATAACGAGGGATAAAATTGGACCATTAGAGAGACAGAATTGACAGCTATCTGCAGAGCCAAAAGAGATGGGGGAGATATTGACCAATTTCTTTTCTTCGGTATTCACCAAGGAGAAGGAATATTGAACTATGTGAAGTAAGGAAAAAAAGTAGAGTAGCTATGGAAACTATGAGATTCAAAAGAGGAGGAAGTACTGACACTTTTGAAAATATAAAAAGTGGATAAATCTCCAGGTCCTGATAGGATATTCCCTAGGACATTGAGGGAAGTTAGTGTAGAAATAGCAGGAGCTATGACAGAAATATTTCAAATGTCATTAGAAACGGGAATAGTGCCAGAGGATTGGCGTACTGCGCATGTTGTTTCCATTGTTTAAAAAAGGGTTCAAAGAATAAAAACCTAGCAATTATAAGACCTGTTAGTTTGACGTCAGTGGTGGGTAAATTAATGGAGAGGATACTTAGGGATAATATATATAAGCATCTGGATAAACATGGTCTGATCAGGAACAGCCAACATGGATTTGTGCTGGAAGGTCATGTTTGACAAACCTCCTTGAATTTTTTGAAGCGGTTACTAGGGAAATTGATGAGGGTAAAGCAGTGGATGTTGTCTATATGGATTTCAGTAAGGCCTTTGACAAGGTTCCCCCATGGAAGGTTGGTTAAGAAGGTTCAATCTTTGGGTGTTAATGGTGGAGTACCAAGATGGATTCAACAGTGGCTGAAATGGAAGATGTCAGAGAGTAATGGTGGATGGCTGTTTTGTCAGGTTGGAAGGCCGGTGACCAGTGGGGTGCCTCAAGGATCTGTGTTGGGTCCACTGTTGTTTGCCATGTACATCAATGATCTGGATGATGGGGTGGACAATTGGATAAGTAAGTATGCAGATGATACTAAGATAGGTGGTGTTGTGGATAATGAGGTAGATTTTCAAAGTCTACAGAGAGATTTGGGTCATATGGAAAAGTGGGTTGAAAGATGGCAGATGGAGTTTAATGCTGATAAGTGTGAAGTGCTACATCTTGGCAGGACAAATCAAAATATGACGAACATGTAAATGGTAGGGAATTGAGGAATGTTGTGGAACAGAGAGATGTAGGAATAACTGTGCATAGTTCCCTGAAGGTGGAATCGCATGTAGATGGGGGTGGTAAAGAAAGCTTTTAGTGTGCTGGCCTTTATAAATCAGAGAGCATTGAATATAGGAGCAGGGAATTAATGTTAAAATTGTACAAGGCATTGGTGAGACCAATTCTGGAGTATGGTGTACAATTTTGGTCGCCTAATTATAGGAAGGATGTCAACAAAATAGAGAGGAGCACAGAGGAGATTTACTAGAATGTTGGGCCTGGGATCCAGCAACTATGTTACAGAGAAAGGTTTGAACACGTTAGGTCTTTATTCTTGGAGCGCAGAAGGTTAAGGGGGGACTTGATTGAGGTCTTTAAAATGATGAAAAGGGATAGACAGATTTGACGTGAATAAGCTTTTCCCATAGGGTAGGGAAGATTCAAACAAGAGGGCATGACATGCGAATTAAGGGACGAAGTTTAGGGGTAGAACGTGAGGGGGAACTTCTTTGTTGTGGCTGTGTGGAATGAGCTTCCAGCAGAAGTGGTGGGGCAGGATCGATTTTAACATTTAAGAATAAAGTGTGGATAGGTATATGGATGTGAAGGAATGAGGGGTATGGTCTGAGTGCAGGTAGATGGGACTAGGGGAAAAAACAAAATGGTCGGCACGGACTGGAAGGGCCAGAGAGGGCCTGTTTCGTCTGTAATTGTTATATGGTTATATGGTTTATAGAACAAGTCAAAACATTTATGTAATCCAAGATGAATGGAGGATTAGATTACGAAATATTTTAATTTTATTTTTGGTCAGTTAATATTAAAATGTGACTTCTACGTTGGAAGATATGGATCATAGAAACATAGAAACATAGAAATTAGGTGCAGGAGTAGGCCATTCAGCCCTTCGAGCCTTGCACCGCCATTCAATATGATCATGGCTGATCATTTCCAACTCAGTATCCGTACCTGCCTTCTCTCCATACCCTCTGATCCCCCTAGCCACAAGGGCCACATCCAACTCACTCTTAAATATAGATCAACAACCAGGCTGGTTAAAGATGGAAAAGGAAGATTGGTTTAACCTTGTGAAATTGGCTCGATCTTATTAACCCCTAAAAAATTGAAAAAAAATAGTGAAAAAAATGTGGATAGGTTATATGGACGGAAGGGGAATGAGGGTATGGTCTGAGTGCAGGTAGATGGGCAGCTAGGGGGAAAAAAAATGGTCGACACGGGACTGGAGAAGGGCCGAGAGGGCCTGTTTCCGTGCTGTAATTGTTATATGGTTGTATGGTTATGATTAATCAAGCGATGCAAAAAGTGATGTTGAGCAAAACAAGGAGTCCGACATCAGGGTGTTTAGGGTTAGGGGTAGGGATAGGGTTAAGTCCGGTTGGGGTTAGGTAGTGATTTATCAGAGAGTGGGACAACATGCCCTATGGTGCTTGTTGATTCTCCCCTGGGGATTCCTTTTCTCTATGTACTGTCACTTGGTATTTGGCCCACGGTTTAATCACCCTTGTCCAAATCAATTTGCCTTACACTTGCCCTTCCATAGATTTGTGGGAGTCAGTCTGGATCCACCCTAGGTTTGAGTTTATGCTAGATTTAGGGCATTGGGCTCTTTCGTCTGAAGAGCTTCTATCCATAGCCTCTCTGCTCTTTTAGGGTTAGATTTAGGGTTAGGGGTAGATTTAGAGGTTAGGGTAGATTTAGGGTTAGGGTTATGGTTAGGGCTAGGGTTAGGGTCAGGGTTGGGTTAGGGGTTGGTGTTAGGGTATGGTTAGGGTTAGGGTTAGGTTGTGATTTATCGGACAGTGGGACAACATGCCCTCTGGTGCTTGTTGATCTCCCCCTGGGGATTCCTTTTCACTATGTACTGTCACGTTGGTATTTGGCCCATGTTTCATCACTCTTGTCCAAATCTATTTGCCTTACACTTGCCCTTCCATCGATTTGTGGGAGTCAGTCTGGATCCACCCTAGGTTTGAGTTTATGCTAGATTTGGGCCATTGGGCTCTTTCGTCTGTAGAGCTTCTATCCATAGCCTCTCTGCTCTTTTTCCATCTCCCTGTTGTCCAATTTATGTTTGTTTCCAGGCCCCATGATCTCTAGGGACTGGATCCCATGTTGCTGGAAGTGTCTGCTAATGGGTATGGATTGGTTCCCCCTTCTGATGTTGCTGAGGTGTCCTGTCAGTCTGACTCTGATGCTGTTGCCTGTTTCGCCTATGTACAGTAGGTTACACTCTTTACATCTAATTGCATACACCACATTCTTTTGCTCACAGGTTATCCTCTGTGCTATCTGGCCTCTCTTCCCTGTTACACTGTTCTCTATATTTTTGGCTATTACTAGGTGGGTGCAGGCTCCACATCATCTCTGCCCACAGTCTGGGTCTGTGTGTAGACTTGTACTGACCAGGATGTCCTTCAGATTTTTAGCCCTCTTGAATGCTGACATTACCTTGTACCCCTTTAGTGTGGCAAATCCCCTTTTGGAATTGTTCAAAACGGCCCTTGACTATTTTGTGGGCCTGGACAGCCATGTTGCCATATCTTGTTATTAGTGGTAAATCAACGTGGTCCCTGGCCGAGGTCTGGGTGCTTGTATGCTTTTTAGAAAATCTGACTTGATGTGTCTTAATTTCCGTTTGCAGTAACCCCTCTGTCTGAGGGCGGTGAAGAGGGTGCTTGTGGCCTGGTTGAAGTCCTCCTCCCTAGTACATATACGGTGGAAGCGGGTCAGTTGTGACTTAACGATTCCCCTGAAGGTGTGTTTTTGGGTGGTGGCTTGTGGTGTGTAGGAGGGTGTGGGTGTCTGTGGGTTTCAAAAAGACTTTGGTAGCTAGTTTATGGTCCTGGTTATCTGATGGTAGTTTAAAGACTGTGGTGTCAAGGAAGTCCACCCTCTCCTGGCTGGTCATGGCCTTTACCTTGATGGAAGGGTGGTGGGCATTGAGTATGTCAATAAATTCCTCTAATTCCCCTTCTGAGTGTGTCCACACTCCCCAAATGTCATCTAGGAATCTATAGTAGCACATTGGACGCTTCGGACATTTGTGGAAAACTGTCTCCTCCCATTCTGCCATGTATATGTTGGCATACACTGGGGCAAACTTCTTCCCCATTGCTGTCCCTTTGACTTGTAAATAGAATTCCCCGTTAAATTCAAAGTCATTCTTAGTCAAACCCAGCTCAAGTCGTTTAACTAGGGCCTCGTCTGGTCTCTCTGGGTCAGGATTTCTCTGTAGGATGTTTTTAACTGCCTGTATCCCCCTGTCTGTCTCTATGTTTGTGTACAGGCTTTCCACATCCATGGTGAAGAGTATTGCATTGGGCGGTATGTTGAGGGAGTTAACTATTCGGGTGAAGTGGTAGGTGTCTTTAATGTAGCTGGGGTGTTGTTTGTGCCAGTGGGTTAAGGTAGTGGTTAATGTAATCTGCTACCCATAGGATTTGTTACTACAGTCTGACACTATGGGCCTACCTGGCGGTAGTTTCTTCCAGGCACTGTCCATGTGTCTGGGTTTTTGTGTATCTTTGGGAGCATGTAGAATTTCCTCGCCCTGGGTTGTGGTCCTGTTAGGTATTCTACTTGTTTCTCTAGGATGTATCCTGATGTCTTTAAGCTCTGCCAAAATATCCCCTATTTCCTTTTGTGTGTCTTTATATATGAGCTCATCTAACTTAGTGTAGTGTTCTATCTTATTCAGTTGTCTATGTGCCTCAAAGAGGTACTGTTGTCTGTCCATGATGACTATACTGCTCCCCTTGTCTGTAGGTTTGATCACTATCTCATTGTTCTCCCTCAGCTCTATCAAGGCCTGCCTCTCCTTTTCTGATGATGATGAAATGAATGAAAGGGATTCTAAAATGATTGAAAGGGATAGACAGAGTTGACGTGGATACGTTTTTCCCATTGAGGGTAGGGAAGTTTCAAACAAGAGGGCATGACATGAGAATTAAAGGTCAGAGGTTTTGCGGTAACGTGAGGGGGAACTTCTTTACTCAGAGGGTGGTGGCTGTGTGGAATGAGCTTCCAGCAGAAGTGGTGGAGGCAGGATCGATTTTAACATTTAAGAGTAAAGTGGATAGGTATATGGACGTGAAGGGAATGGAGGGGTATGGTCTGAGTGCAGGTAGATGGGACTAGGGGAAAATAAATGGTCGGCACAGACTGGAAGGGCCGAGAGGGCCTGTTTCCGTGCTGTAATTGTTATATGGTTATATGGTATCACAGTAAAGGGGGCTGAATCATTTTGCACGCCACACTTTTCAGTTTTTTATTTGTAAAAAAATTTGAAAACCATGTATCATGTTCCTTCCACTTCACAATTGTGTGCTACTTTGTGTTGGTCTATCACATAAAATCCCAATAAAATACATTTATGTTTGTGGGTGTAACGTGACAAAATGTGGAAAAGTTCAAGGGGTATGAATACTTTTGCAAGTCACTGTACATCAATGATTTTAGATGAAAGGATTCAAAGGAATATTAGCAAATTTGCAGATGACACAAAGCTGGGTGACAGTGTGAACTGTGAGGAGGATGCTATGAGAATACATAGAAACATTGAAAATAGGTGCAGGAGGAGGCCATTTGGCCCTCCGAGCCAGCACCGCCATTCATTGTGATCATGGCTGATCATCCGCTATCAATAACCCGTGCCTGCCTTCTCCCCATATCCCTTGACTAGCCCCTAGAGCTCTATCCAACTCTCTCTTAAATCCATCCAGTGATTTGGCCTCCACTGCCCTCTGTGGCAGGGAATTTCATAAATTCACAACTCTCTGGGTAAAAAAGTTTTTTCTCACCTCAGTCTTAAATGACCATCCTCTTTATTCTAAGGTTGTGGCCCCTGGTTTCTGGACTCGCCCAACATTGGGAACATTTTCCATGCATCTATCTTGTCCAGTCCTTTTATAATTTTATATGTTTCTATAAGATCCCCCCTCATCTTTCTAAACTCCAGTGAATACAGGGTGACTTGGACAAGTTAGGGGAGTGGGCAGATGCATGGCAGGTGGTTTAATGCGGATAAATGGGAGGTTATCCACTTTGGTAGGAAAAATAGGAAGGCAGATTGCTATCTAAATGGCGTCGTTGGGAAAAGGGGAAGTACAACGGGATCTGGGGGTCCTTGTACGTCAGTCTATGAAAGTAAGCATGCAGGTACAGCAGGCAGTGAAGAAAGCGAATGGCATGTTGGCCTTTATAACAAGAGGAATCGAATATAGGAGCAAAGGCGACCTTCTGCAGTTGTATAGAGCCCTAGTGAGACCACACCTGAAGAATGGAGCAGCTGGGCTTGTACACGCGGGAATTTAGAAGGATGAGGAGGTTCTCATTCAAACAAATAAGATTGTTAAGGGTTTCGACACGCTAGTGGGAGGAAACACGTTCCCGATGTTGGTGGAGTCCAGAACCAGGGGCCACAGTTTAAGAATAAGGAGTAAGCCATTTAGAATGGAGACGAGGAAACACTTTTTCTCACAGAGAGTGGTGAGTCTGTGGAATTCTCTGCCTCAGAGGGCGGTGGAGGCAGGTTCTCTGTATGTTTTCAACAGAGAGCTAGGTAGGGCTCTTAATGATAGCAGAGTCAGGGGATTTGGGGAGAAGGCAGGAACGGGGTACTGATTGGGGATTATCAGCCATGATCACATTGAATGGCGGTGCTGGCTCAAAGGGCCGAATGGCCTATTCCTGCACCTATTGTCTAATGCACTTCCCTCGCTGCCGCTCCCCTAGCCTTGCTTATATTCATTGATAAATTGCCTAACTTACCAATTTATAAACCAAATTCTTCAGTTTTAAATTGTTTGTCACTTGTGACTCACTCCTAACAAGGGGGTATTATAGAGCATACAATATGGTTACCTGTGCCCTATTGGGTTCTTCCTGAACTGTTTATTGAGCTTGCTTTTCTTCAGGAAAAAAGATAAGCGCGAGGTGACTCCAAGAATAGTGGAATATCTTAATTCAATCAGTGAGAGCACTTTGATTGTTTTTACAGATGGATCTAAAGATCCAGTTAGTGGGAGAGGGTTACACAAAAAGCTGGAGAAACTCAGCGGGTGCAGCAGCATCTAAGGAGCGAAGGAGATAGGCGACGTTTCGGGTCGAGACCCTTCTTCAGACTGGTCAGGGATCAGGGAAACGAGAGATATAGACGGTGATGTGGAGAAATAAAGAACAATGAATGAAAGATATGCAAAAAAGTATCGATGATAAAGGGAACAAGCCATTGTAAGCTGTTTGTGGTGTGAAAATGAGAAGCTAGTGCGACTAGGGTGGGGGAGGGAGATAGAGATAGAGGGAATGCCAGGGCCTGAGAGCTGAGGGAGAGGTGGGGAGAGGGAGGAGACAGCAAGGGTTAACAGAATTGAGAAAATTCAATGTTCAAGCCCAAAGGATGCAGACTCCCCAAGCGGAATATGAGGTGCTGTTCCTCCAAATTGCGGTGTTGCTCACTCTGGCCGTGGAGGAGGCCCAGGACCGAGAGGTCGGATACGGAATGGGAGGGGGAGTTGAAGTGCTGAGCCACCGGCAGGTCGGGTTGGTTTTTGCGGACCGAGCGGAGGTGTTCGGCGAAACGATCGCCAAGCCTCCGCTTGGTCTCACCGATATAGATCATCTGGCATCTGGAGCAGCGGATGCAGTAGATGAGGTTGGAGGAGGTGCAGGTGAACCTCTGTCGGACCTGGAAGGACTGCTTGGGTCCCTGAAAGGAGTGGAGGGGGGAGGTGAAGGGACAAGTGTTGCATTTCTTGCGGTTGCAAGGGAAAGTGCCCGGGGAAGCGGTAGAGCGGGAGGGGAGGGAAGAATTGACAAGGGAGTTGCGGAGGGAGCGGTCTTTGCGGAAGGCAGACGGGGGGAGATGGGAAGATGTGGCGGGTGGAGGGGTCACGTTGGAGGTGGCGAAACTGGCGGAGGACTATGTGTTGTATTTGCCGGCTGGTGGGGTGAAAGGTGAGGACCAGGGGGACTCTGCCCTGTTTGCGAGTGGGGGAATGGGGAGAGAGGGCAGTGTTGCGGGGTATGGAGGGGACCCTGGTGCGAGCCTCATCAATAGTGGGGGAGGGGAATCCCCGTTCTCTGAAGAATGAGGCCATTTGTGATGACCTGGTGTGGAACACCTCATCCTGGGAGCAGATGCGGCGTAGACGGAGGAATTGGGAATAGGGGATGGAGTCCTTACAGGAAGCAGGGTGGGAGGAAGAGTAGTCCAGGTAGCTGTGGGAGTCAGTTGGTTTGTAGTGGATGTCGGTCAGAAGTGTATCACCTGCAATAGAGATGGTGAGGTCAAGGAATGGTAGGGAAGTGTCGGAAATGGTCCAAGTGTATTTGAGTGCCGGATGGAAGTTGGTGGTGAAATGAATGAAGTCAGTCAGTTGTGTGTGGGTGCAGGAGGTGACACCAAAGCAGTCGTCGATGTAACGGAGGTAGAGGTCGGGGATGGGGCCCTGGTACGCCGAGAACAAGGATTGTTCGACGTACCCAACAAAGAGGCAAGCGTAGCTGGGGCCCATGCGTGTGCCCATAGCTACGCCTTGTGTTTGGAGGAAATGGGAGGAATCAAAAGAGAAGTTATTGAGGGTAAGGACCAACTCCGCTAGGCGGAGGAGGGTGTCAGTGGACGGGTATGGGTTGCTCCTCTGGTCGAGGAAGAACCGGAGGGCTTTGAGACCGTCCTGGTGGGGGATGGAGGTGTAGAGTGACTGGACGTCCATGGTAAAGATGAGAGGATGGGGGCCTGGAGAATGGAATGCACGGAGCCGACGGAGAGTGTCTGAGGTGTCTTGAACATAGGTGGGGAGGGATTTAACAAAGGGGGATAGGATGGCGTCAAGGTATGTAGAAATGTGTTCGGTGGGGCACGAACAGGCAGAGACAATGGGTCTGCCAGGGCAGTCGGGTTTGTGGATTTTGGGATGAAGGTAAAATCGGGCCGTGCGGGGCTGGGAAACGATGAGGTCGGGGGATCGGGGGGGTAGAGAGCCTGAGCTGATGAAGTCGGTTATGGTGCTCGAGATGGTGGCCTGGTGTTCGTCAGTGGGGTCATGGTCCAGGGGTAAGTAGGAGGAGGTGTCCGAGAGTTGGCGCGCGGCCTCCGCTTTGCGCGCGGCCTCCGCGATCGACGCGCCAGACTACCACGGCACCTCCCTTGTCGGCGGGTTTGATAACCCAGTCTGGGTTGTTACGGAGTGAGTCGATGGCAGTACGTTCGGGGGTGGAGAGATTGGAGTGAGACAGGGGAGTGGAGAAGTCGAGGCGGTTGATGTCCCGACGGCAGTTCTGGATAAATAGTTCTAGAGCCGGAAGGCTACGAGGGGGGGGTCCAAGTGGAGGGGGTACGTGGGAGACAGGAAAAGGGATCATCAGTGGGGGGCGAGGACTTCTTCCCGTGGAAGAACGCTGTGAGGCGGAGGCGACGGTAGAAGAGCTCCAAGTCGTGGTGGGCGCGGAACTCATTGAGGTGGGGACGGAGGGGGACAAAGGTAAGACCTCTGCTGAGGACAGACCATTCGGTGTCGGAGAGGGGGAGGTCCGAGGGGATGGTGAACACGCGGCAAGGATGGGGGTTGTGGCCGGAGGAAGGCAGGTGAGTGAACTGAGGACGGAGCGTTGTGGGGGGGAGGGTGGTCAGGGGGTGGGGGGGTATGGGGGCTGTGGTGTGGGTGGGGAAGAGCAGGGGTTACATGGTAGGGGGGGGGATGGGGAAGACCTAGTGGAATAGCCACTAAGGTTACTGGGGCTGGGGAGACGGGCACTAGGACCCAGTGCCGTTAAAGACAGAGCGGTGGGAGGAGTTAGCAACGTGGAGGCTTCAGGCCCACTGCAGAGTCCAGTCTGCAGGTGAGGCGACGGCTGTGGGCTGCTGGAGGGCGGTGGAGTGTCGTGGGTCGGCGGGCAGTGGAGTCGGGGTTGGTGGGCGATGCGTTGGAGGTCCCGGTGGGCGGGTGGTCGGTCCGCCCGGTGAGGCGGCGAGATGAGTGGCGTGCTGTGCGGCGGCCATGTTCGCGGAGCCCGGTCCGGCGGCGATGCAAGGTGAGGCGGGTGCGGCTGTGGTCTTCGGTGGGCCCAGTGCACTGGCGATGCTGGATGGGCCCAGTGCGGCGATGGAGTTAGGTGGTCCCAGGGGACGGCGAGGTTCGGCAGTCGCATTGTGCTGGTGATGGGCGGTGGAATCGGAGTGGGGGAGATAAACACAGTTATCGGGCAGGCAGCGGGGCTGGGCATCATCAGTAGGCAGGTGGAGGTCGGCGGCAGCATCGGCGTGGAGGTCGGTGAAGGTGGCGTCCTGGTGAGTCCTGGAGGCGCTCCTCGTGGACAAGATGGCGTCGGGGTACTCAGGCCGGCGGCTCGGGCAAGAGTTGGGGCCCGGGGCCTGCGGGCGGTCGAGTCGGGGATTGTCGGTGACTGGAACGGCCTGGAGGCGGGCTAATTTCAGGTCCTTGGTGGAGGTAAGGTGGGACAGGAATTGTTGATTGAAGCGGTGGATCTTCCGGAGGATGTAGTGTAGTTGGGGTCCGTTGCAAGTCTGGGTGAGTGAGGCCGAAGTTTCGGGAGAAGTTAGTGGGAGAGCTGGGTTTGGAGTGTATGTGGAGCAGCTTGGGTTGAAGATTGGCCGAAGCATTTCTGATGGAAGCTCTGTTCTCATGACTGAATTAATGGCAATTCAATGGGCTCTATGGTGGATTGAGGAAGCCAGTTTTAGAGAAGTCATTATCTGTTCTGATTCTGCAGCTGCTCTTGAAACTTTAAGAGTAGGGAAATCTAACGCTCGTCCTGACATTCTAAATGACATCTTGAGTGTGTTTTCTAGAATTGGGTTTGTGTGTAACATCACTTTTTGCTGGGTTCCCGGCATGCTGGGGTGAGGGGAAATGAGCAGGTGGACCTCATAGCAAAGGAGAGTTTAAGAAGAGAAATATATATCCATGTATCATTGGGGAGAGTGGAACTGAGAGAAATAATTAAAGAGGGCTTAACAAAAGAATGGCAGAGAGGATGGGAAAAGGAAGTCAGGGGTAGACACTACTTTTCTGTACAAGCTGAAGTTAGAAAAATATGTTTCTGTACATCTCTGTCCCGTAGGGACTCAGTTAGACTGTGTAGATTGAGGTTGGGACATTGTGGGTTATATTACTGTTTGTGCATTGTAGGGAAATGTTTCTGGCTTGTGTGAATGTGGGAGTAAGGAGACAGTTAAGCATGTTTTCCTAGAATGTAAAAAGTATAGGGTAGAAAGAAAGGCATTGTTTGCTAGACTGACAGGACTTGGAGTTGAGGCTTTTTCTGTTTTATCTTTGTTTGGACACAGTGAGAAACATCAGTTGATATCCAGGGCTGTTCTTCAATTCCTGCATGTTACAGGACTGTATGTAAGAGTTTAGTTCAAACTGTGACCTGTGGAGGGCAGTAATAGGCTTAGCAGCGTCTACACTGTCGGAATCCTATAAGAAGAAGTAGCAGAATCCATGGCTGAGAGGAGAGGGGAAGAGGGGGAGGTGAGTGGAGAGGGGTGCGGGAGAAGAGGGGAGGAACGAGAGAGTGGGAGGGGAGAGGAGGGGTGGAAGAGGGAAGGGGAGAGGTGGAGGGACAGTGGAGGGGAGAGTGGAGGGGGGAGAGTAGAATGGAGCGGGGATAGAGGAGGGGGAGAGAGGGAGAAAGGGGAGGGAGAGGGGAAGAGTGTGGAGAGAGGTAGCAGGAAGTGGTTCAAGAGAGAGGGGAAGGGGGTGGGTGAGAGGGTTCGGGGAGGGGGAGAGAGGGTTGTGGGAATGGGAGAGAGGGAAGAGGGGGGGGGGAGGGAAGAGGGGGGAGGGAGAGGGGGAAGAGGGAGAGGGGGAAGAGTGGGGAGGGAGGGAGGGGGGAGGGAAGGGAGGGGGAAGAGTGGGGTGTGGATGGAGAGGGGTGTGGATGGAGAGGGGTGGGGGATGGGGCAGAGAGAAGTGGAAGAGTGGGGAGGGAGGGGTGGAAGTGTGGACAGGGAGGGGGAAAGGAGGAAGAGTGGGGTAGGGAAAGGGGTGGGGGAGATTGGGAGGGAGGGGGGAGAGAGAGGAAGAGGGAGGGAGAGAGGTGGTGAGGGAGGGGTGGGGAAGGGGTAGAGAAGTGGAAGGGGAGGGAGGGAGGGGGAGAGGGGTATGGGGCGTGGTGGAAGTGAGAGAGAGGGAGGGGGGAGTGGTGGAAAAGGGAGAGAGGGGTAGGGAAAAAGGGGTGGGGAGGGAGGGGGAATGGAGGGGGAGAGAAAGGGGTGGGGGTAGGAGAGGGGTTGGGGAAGGGGAGAGAAGTGGGAAGGAGGGGTAGGGGGGGATGGAGGGGTAGGGGGAAGTGGTGGAAGAGGGACAGAGGGCTAGGGGGAAGGTGGTGGGGGAAGGGGGGTGGAGGAGAGAGAGGGATGGGGAAGGAGGAGAGAGGGATGGGAAAGGGGAGAGAGGGATGGGGTGGTAGGAGGAGGGGGAGAGGTGAGGCGAGGGAGGGGGAGAAGAGATGGTGGGGGAGGGAAGGAGAGAGGGGAGGGGTAAAGAGGTGTCGGGGAGGGGGTGAGGAAGGGGGTGGGGTATAGGAGAGGAAGTGTGTGGAGTGAGGGACACGTGGGGAGGGGGAGGGGTAGGGGGAAGGGGGTGGGGGGAGAGAAGGAAGGGGGTGGGAGGGGAGGAGAGGGAGAGGGGTGAGGAGATGGGGAGGAGAGAGGTGTGGGGGAGGAGGGGGATGGGGGAGGGAGATTGGGTAGGGGAGGGCGAGGGGGGGGGGGGGGGGGGGGAAGGGGGGTGGGGGAGAGAGAGATGGGGTGGGGGAGAGAGGAATAGGGGTGGGGAGAGGGAGATGGAGAGGCGGGAGAGGATGAGAGAGGGTGGGGTAGGGGGAAAGGGGTGGGGGAAGGAGAGAGAGAGGGAGGAGGGGAGGGTGAAGAGTGTGGAGGGAGGGGTAGGGAGAGAGGGATGGGGAGAGAGGGATGGGGAGAGAGGGAAGAGTGTGGAGAAAGGGGAGAGTGGTAGGTTGGAGGGGGAAGTGGGGAGGGGGGAGAGCGGAGAGGGGGAAGAGTGGGGGTGGGGAGGGGGAGATGGGAGGGATGGAGGATTGGGGAGAGAAGTGGGAGAGTGGGGGGGAAGGGGAGAGGTGTAGGGGGAGTGGGGGAACTGGGAGAGAGGGAGGGGAAGGGGAGGCGGGAGTTGTGGAAGAGGGGGAGAGGGGTAGGGGAAAGGGATGGGGGAGATAGGGATGGAGGGGGAGAGAGAGGGTGAGGAGGGAGAGAGGTGGGGAGTGAGAGGGGTGGGGGAAGGGGGGAGAGATGTGGAAGAGTGGGGAGGGAGGGGTAGAGGAGTATGGGAGTGGTGGAAGTGGGAGAGAGGGAATGGGAAGTGGGTAGGGGGAATGGTGGAAGGGGGAGAGAGGGGTAGGGAAAAAGGGATGGGGTGGAAGGGGGAGGGGAGAGGGGTGAGGAGGAGAGGGGCAAGGAGAGAGGGGTGGGGAGGTGAGAGAGGGGAGGGGAGAGAGGTGGAGAGGGGGGAGGAAGATGGGGTAGCAAAGAGAGGGGAAGAGTGTGGAGGGAGGGGGAGGAGTGGGTAGGGCGAGGGGGAAGGGGTGGTGGCAGAGAAGGAAGGGGGATGGGGAGAGGGAGGGGGGTTGGGGAGAGTTGGGGTGGGAGGAGGGGAGAGGGGTGAGGAGAGGGAGCTGGGTAGAGAGTGGGAAGGGGAGGAGATAGAGAGAGGGGGATGAGGATGGGGGAGGGGAGGAGAGCGGGGTGGGTAAAGGAGGGGCAAGGGGGTGGTAGAGGGGGAGGGGGAAGGGGAGGTTGAGGAGGAGGGGAGGGAGATGGGGAGAGAGTGGAGATTGGGGCGAGAGTGGGGAGGGGGAGATGGGGTAGTGAGAAGGGGGTGGTAGAGAGGGGGAGGGTGGGGTGAGGGGGGTGGGGTGGGGAAGAGGGGGAGGCGGGTGGAAAGGGAGCGTGGGAGGGGGAGGAAGAGGGGGAGGGGAGAGGTGGAGATAGAGTGGAGGGGAGAGAGAGGACGGGAGAGAAAGGGGAGGAAGAGAAGTGAGGAGGGGGAGGGGAAGAGTGGGGGGGAGGGGGGAGTGGCGGGGGGGGGGGGGGTGGGGGGAGGGGAAGAGTTGGGAGGGGAGAGTGGAGAGAGGAGGAAGAGTGGGGGAGTGAGAGGCTAGGGGGGGGGGAGAGAGAGGGTGGGGGTGGGAGATGGGGAGGGATGGGGGATTGGGAAGGGAGAAGTGGAAGAGCGGGGAGGGAGGGGGAGAGGTGCGGGGGAGTGGTGGAAGTGGGTGTTACAACTCCCGAATGCAGGTACTTCAGAGCCGCGTAACATAGTCAAAAACCAGGCTCAAGTTCAAGAAAATAGTATTTTATTTTGTTAAAACCTAAACCTGATCCAAACAACCCAGACAAGGACACGAATAAACTAATAAACAAAGATAACAGTGCTCCAGCCAGCCTCGAAATGGGCCGTCGAACTAGAGTCTCTAACCTGCCTAAATGGAAAATACCCTGAAACAAATTACACGAAAACCCTCAGGTCAGCCCTTATCTGTCCCAATTCAATATTAATTGACAAATGTAGGTAATAATACACAAAGTTCTATGCCATGTGGCCAGGCCTCCTGCAGCTCGCACCAGCAACCTGCTCACGAGCCAGGGTCGACGAAGAGAGAGAGAATTCTGGGAGATTCTGGTATTTAAGCTTCCGATGAGTCACCCGTCACCTGATGCAGCTTGGCCAATCGTGTACAGGAGCCTTTAACCCCTTGAATCCTGACTCCCAGCCACGGGGCCTCCACTCGGGAGAGAAACAGAAGAGTTAAGTACATAGCATTCACCAGAGGGGGGGGGAAGTACCTAACAGTGGTAGAGAGGGAGAGGGAGGGGGTGGGAGGAATGGTGGAAGAGTGAGAGACGGGTAGGGGAAAGGGGGGGGGGGAGGGAGGGGGAGAAAGAGGTGGGGAGGGTGAGGGGTGGGGGAAGTGGGGAGAGAAGTGGAAAAGTGGGGAGGGGGGTGGGGGAGATGGGTAGGGGGAGTGGTGGAAGTGGGAGAGAGGTGTAAGGAAAAGTGTGGGGGAAGGGAGAGGGGTGGGGAGCGAGGGGGAGGGAGAGGGAGCTGCACATTCTGCATCTCCTTGCCTTCTTCTCCCATCCCGACGCATCATGGCTGACGGTGTTAACACCCGAAAGCGGGGGAGGTCCCCAGTGGGGGTCTTTCTATAAGGGAGTTGTTCCCCTTTACATTGGGGACCTGGGGTGGAGAGTGTTGCACAGAGCGGTGGTGTGTAACAAACTTTGCAGTCGGTTCACGGGCTCGTCCGCCGCCTGTATTTTCTGCGGCGAGGAAGAGACCGTGTTCCACGTGTATATGGAGTGCGAGAGGTTACTGGCCCTGTTCCAATATCTGAAGGGGTTGTTCCTCAAGTTCTGGTAGCATTTTAGTCCCACAATCCTGGTGTTCAGACACAAGGCGGGGAGTGGAGAGAGCCGGGTGGGGGGGTAAGGACTTACCTGTCGGTTTGCTCCTGGGCCTGGCCAAGATGGGTCCAGGCAGCGGGGGTCGATGGTCAGGCTAGAGTCGGCTGCCTGCCCCTCTTCCGGGCCTACGTCCGTGCACGTGTGTCTCTGGAGTGGGAACACGCGGTGTTTACGGGGATTCTGGAGGCCTTCCGTGGGTGCTAGTTACCGCGTGGGGTTGAGAGTATTGTAAACAATGAATGTACTGTTGTACTATAATGATTTTTTTTTGATATAGTGTAATTTTGATTATGTTTTGATGTGTTGTATCATATGATTGTGTCGAATAAAGTTTGTGAATAGGAAAAAAAAAAAGGGAGGGGGGTGGGAGGGGGTGAGGAGAGGGGGAGGAGAGAGGGTTGGGGAGGGGAGGAGAGAGGGGGGGAGAGGGATGGGGATGGGTGGATGAGGGGGGAGAGGGGTGAGGATTGGTTGAGGGGGAGGAGAGAGGGATGAGGAAGTGGGAGAGAGGTGAGGGGGAGAGGGTGAGGAGAGGCAGAGGAGCAGGAGGGCTGGGGAGCGGAGGAGAGAGGAGAGGGGAAGAGAGGTGTGGGGGAGCGGGAGGGAAGGGAGGAGGGAGATGGGGTAGGGGAGCGAGGGGGAAGAGTGTGGAGGGAGAGGGAAGAGTTGGTAGGGAAGGTGGAAGGGGGTGAGGGAGAGAGGGAAGGGGTTGGGGAGAGGGACTGAGGTAGGGGGAGAGGGATGGGGTGGGAGGATGAGGGGGAGGAGAGGGAGATGGGTGAGGATTGGTTGAGGGGGAGGGGAGAAAGGGATGGGGAAGTGGGAGAGGTGTGGGGGAAGGGGGAGGGAAGGGAGGAGGGAGATGGGGTAGGGGAGGGAGGGGGAAGAGTAGAATCATAGAAAATAGGTGCAGGAATAGGCCATTCAGCCCTTCGAGCCTGCACTGCCATTCAATATGATCATGGCTGATCATCCAACTCAGTATCCTGTACCTGCCTTCTCTCCATACTTCCTGATCCCTTTAGACACAAGGGCCACATCTAGCTAGGGGTGCTGGGCCGTGATCCACTAGGGGCGCTGGACTGCCAGCAGCCTCTGCCTGCAGCCCATTTGTTTTTCCATCTTTTTTTTAATTTTTAGTCAGTTTAAAGTTTATTTTTTGGGGGAGGGGGCAGGGTAAGGGGGAAACTAACTCTCAGTCGTTTCCTGGCGGGGACGCGACTATTTCTCCGAGTCGCGTCCTCGCCTCCCACCTCGCGGCCCACCTCCTGGATCGGAGCGGCCTTTCCTGCCGGGGACCGGGAACCGGACCAGAGCTGCAACAGCGGCGGCACGGCGCTGGAGTCTCAGCGGAGCTGGCGATGCCTACCTGGGTCGCTGGGCCGCTGCTCCAACATCGTGGAGCTTTGGTTTAGAGAGCTCCCAATGCAGGCAGCGCTGAACAACTCCCTGGAGTCCTGGGGCACTTTGCCGAGGGTCTCCAGCATTGCATCTCCACCCGGCGCGGCCAGTGGACTTTGGGAGCTGCGGACTCCGGTAGGAGGGAGCCGACTCGGGGTCCAGGCCGCTGAGGAGGTCCCCCAGCCCCGATGTCAGACTTGCAACACCCCGGGGAGCGGGCCTGAACATCTGGCCGCCCGTAGCGACGACAGCAGGGGGGCTCGGGGAGGCCCCGACCACGGGGGAACAGTGGAGAACATTTTGAAGAGACTGACTTTGGTGCCTTACCTCACAGTGCGAAATTTTGATCCTGCTGTGTGGGGGGATGTTTTATGTTGAATTCTATCTACTCCATGTTGTGTTCTTTATTTTTACTGTATGGCTGTATGGTGATTTAATTTTGCTGTGCCAATTGGCACGTGACAAATAAATGCATCTTATCTTATCTTAGCTCCCTCTTAAATATAGCCAATGAACTGGCCTCAACTACCTTCTGTGGCAGAGAATTCCACAGACTCACCACTCTCTGTGTGAAAAAAGATCTTCTCATCTCGGTCCTAAAAGACTTCCCCCTTATCCTTAAACTGTGACGTTCTGGACTTCCCCAACATCGGGAACAATCTTCCTGCATCTAGCCTGTCCAACCCCTTAAGAATTGTGTAAGCCTCTATAAGATTCCCCCCTAAATCTCCTAAATTCCAGCGAGTACAATCCAAGTCTATCCAGTCTTTCTTCATCTGGAAGTCCTGCCATCCCAGGAATCGGTCTGGTGAACCTTCTCTGTACTCCCTCTATTGCAAGAACGTCTTTCCTCAGATTAGGAGACCAAAACTGTACGCAATACTCCAGGTGTGACCTCACCAAGATCCTGTACAACTGCAGTAGAACCTCCCTGCTCTTGTACTTAAAACCTTTTGCTATGAATGCCAACATACCATTCGCTTTCTTCACAGCCTGCTGCACCTGCATGCCTACTTTCAATGACTGGTTTACAATGACACCCAGGCCTCATTGCATCGCCTCTTTTCCTATTCAATTAGTCTGCCATGACCTTGTTCCCCATGATCAATTGCACTCTTCCTCAGACAGTTCATTTCAAAATGTGCATTGCACATTAGAGCAAGTGCATCCTGCTGCATCTCAGGCAGAGCCCCACCATCAACCGATCTAGAGAAAGCTGTAATGCCTGAAGCAAGCAGCTTAAGAATCTTTTGGAGCCTCAGTTCTTGAGCTCTGATACCCGCACCCATGTGACCCCAGATTGGGTGGTTCACAGTTGGGACTTTGAGTGAGGCACAATTGGCGGGTGTCTGGTATATTTTGGAGGTTTCCTCTATCGTGAGGTCTTGTAGCTGGTGTGAGACCATGTAGTTTAAGGTCATGGCCAGATCCTCATTCAGTGGTCGCACAGTTCCGGCCGAGATAGCAAATTTAGATACCATGCTTGGCACCCCAGATTCCTGGCCTTCTTGCCTGGAGGTATGCTCACTAGCCATACCCCCGACCTCGGAGTCAGAAAAAAACTGACTCCGTGTACTCTCCTCCTCCAAGAGCGAGACATTATGCAGCCCTTCTACTGGTGCTGCTGCGACGGGCTCCCGAGGAAACCCACAGATATAAAGCTCGAGCACATCGGGATGGGGCATCCTCTCGATCAGGAGCTCCATCCTGGACAGCCGCACAAAAATGGCATCCTCCTGACCCGACTCATCGGGCCGTACCGACTTTTTGGTGGCTTTGCAGCCCACCGGAGTAGCCATGGTGCCTTCCACCGGCACCAAGTCGGAAGCCTCCGGCCATGCCGCCAGCGACTCTGAAGGCGAGATGGATGGCCGCCCGCTACCCGCACTCCCACGGTCTTCTGTAGCTGCTTTCCCAGCAGACCGCCTCGACCTTCCCTTAACCATTTTCTCCATTGCCGACTTGTTCCTGCGAACAAGATTTACCGATCACAGAAAACGACCTCAGCTAAGTTTAAAACTTACCTCAGGGTTTTTAACTTACCGCTACGTGCCTGCCAGCCCGTCGGTGTGCCATGCGTCAGACGTAATGACGCGCATGTGGACTGGCGGGACTTCTTCACGGAATCACTCACGTGACTCCGAAGTAAAATCATATTTAATTTGTAATTATTTTTTTTTGAAAGATTAGACCATAAAGACTGCATTTTACAAGAACTGATGGAAACCAATGAGTGCACTTTTTATAAAAAGTACAATTGTGGCGTCATCTTGTGGTCAGGCCACTGGTTAATTGAACCCTCGCTCATGATGTGGTAAGAGGCACGTGACTGAGGGGCAGGGGTTGGAAAGGAAGTCGAAGGAGTGCCCTGCTGCAGCGACACGCGGTTACTCTGGGCTCAGTAACACTGCTATTGTTTTGGAATTATCTTTTGTGACCGCGACTTTTTCCAAACTGTGGTTTTGGCTCACACAATGGAAGCAGCTAACAGCCCGCCCGATGCAGTCGCCGGCCCTCCGGCTCAGCAGAATGCCGTTGCGGTTAAATTGCCCGTGTTTTCGATGTCGAGGCTCAATTTCATATTCGGCACATTACTGCTCACAGCACGAAATATTATTACTAAAGCCGGGGCCTTGGATCAGGACACGGCTGGTCATCTCGTTCATTTCCTTCACTGACCTGAAGGCGCTTCTATTGTACATTTTCGGGCTGAGCAAGCGCGAGCGGGCTGCGAGGATTCTAAACATGGGTGGTCTCAGTAATTGCAAGCCATCGGATATGATGAGTGAAATGCTCACCTTGATGGATGGGCATCAGCCGTTTCCTTTTTGAGCACGTGTTTCTGGAGCAGATGCCCGAGGACATCCGCCTGCTCCTCGCGGGTGAGAATTTTGCTGACCCTCTGCGGCTGGCTGAACGTATCGACGAGCTGTGACATGCCAAACAGCAGGGTGCATTTTCTATCGGTCGGGTGTTGGCGAGGCTCGCGGCCATTCTGTGTGGGTTGAGGGTTCCACCGGAAGATCGGTTTCGAGTGACGTGGGTAAAGGTAGGCGGTGCTACTACTACCAACGCTGGGGTCCTGCAGCCCACCAATGCTGCCCTGCTTGAATCCGGGAAATGCTGTGGCCCAACAAAGCCGCCGCCCTGCGGATCTGGGAAACGCTGCGGCCGGCTGCCAGTAGTGGCTGCCATGGCTGGCCAGAAGAATCACCTCTACGCCTGGGACCGTCATTCCAGTCGGCGGTTTCTGGTTGACATGGGTGCGGAGGTCAGATGAAAGCCAATGTATTAAAAGCATTCTTTACTACTATCTATCTATGACACCACTTTCAGAGAACTATGTACTGGTACTGCAAGATTGCTCTGCTCTACCACACTCCCTAGAGCCCTACCATTGTGAAGGTCCTGTTCTGGTTGAACACTCCCAAATACAACATCTCACACTTATCTGCCCTAAACTCCATTAGCCATTCTTTAGCCCATTTTCCCAGCTGAGCAAGATCCTGCTGTAATTTATCATAAGCGGCTTCACGGCCTACAATACTACCTACTTTAGTGTAATCTGAAAACTTACTAATCAAGCCTTGTACATTCTCAACTATGTACAAAAGCATGATTACTAAATTTGCAAATTACACATCTCCTGTGGTTGCAGAGGAAAATATCTGAGGGAGGGGATGGTTTGGGTGGGAAGAAAAGGGCAAACCTATAAGTTGCAGAGGGACTGGTCTCTGCAGGAAGGGGAAAAGAATGGTGATGAGAAGATGTGACTGGTAATGGGATGGCAGAGGTTTTGGATAATGATGTGCGTGATATGAAAGGGAAATACGCAAGGAACATCTTTCCTCTATCTGGAGGGGGGGGGGGGGGGGAGCAAGAGCTGAACTATCACATGCAGTGAAGCTACCCAAGCAAAATAAAGGTGCAGAAAGAATACAAGGTGGCCTCATTCTGGTAATGGAGGAGGCCCAGGATGGAAATGTCAGAATGGGAAGGGGAGATAAAACGGTTAAGGAACGTGGAGATCTAGCTGGCCTTGGCGGATCAAATGTACGTATTCGACAAAATGGTTGCCCAGTCTAAGTTTGGTCTTGCCGAAAAAGTTAAGGGGGCCACATCAGGAGCACAGAATGCAGTAGAGGTTAGAGGAGTTGCATGTGACACTTCATCTCACCTGGAAGGACTTTGGGATTCCTGGATGGATGTGAGGAAGTATAGGTATAAGTGTTACATTTCCTCTGGTTCCTGGAGAAAGTACCTGGGGAGGTGGTGGTTTGGGTGGGTCATCACCGCTGCTGATTTCCCATCCACAACTCCAATCTTATGGTCTCAGTCCCAAAATCCACAAATTGGACTGGCTTGGCTAACCCATTGTTTCTCACTGTTGCACTGAACTAATCTCCAAATACCTCGATTCCATCTCTCCCTAGATTCCCTCTCCAATATCAAGCCCTCAAGTCCTGGCAACAACCTCGTAAATCTTCACTGGATTCTTTCCAGCTTAATGACATCCCTGACCAAAACTGAACATAATGCTCTAAATGTAGGCTCACTAATGTCTTGCACAATTGCATCAAAATGTCCAACTTCTATACTCAACACCCTGACTGATAAAGACCAATATAACAAAAGTTTTCTTTACCACCCGAGCTACCTGTGATGCCACTTTCATGGAACCATTTAGCTGTACTAGAAGCCCTCTGGTCTACATTGCCCAGAGCCCCAGCATTCATCCTGCCCTGATTAGACTTCATAATGCAAAACTCACAATTACCTGCATTAAGCTCCATTCTTCAGCCCACAGCTGATCAAGATCCTGCTGTCATTTTTGATAACCATCTTCACTGCCTATAAAGCTGCTTACTTTAGTATCATCTGAAAACTTACTAATCATACCTTGTACATTACTGTCTAATGTACAGAAGCATGATTAGAAAGTTTGCAGAGGATGCATCTCCTGTGGCTACAGGGAAAAGTACTGGGAAAGGTGGTCATTTGGACGGGAAAGGATGAGTGAACCAAAGATTTGCGGAGGGAGCAGTCTGTGCAGAAAGCTGTGGGGATGGGAAGTTGCAAAGGCTGGTGGAATGAAAAACAAAGGACCAGGACAAGGGGAGCTTTATGCTTATTCCGTCAGTAGCCGGAGGGTTAAAGGGAGTGAGAACTGAATTGCAGAATATATATGGAGGAAGTATAGGAACAGGTATTACATCTCTTATGGTTGCAGTGGAAAGTACATGAGAGAGGATGGTTTGGATGGGAAGAGATGAGGGGACCAAGGAGTGTGGAGGGAGCAGTCTTGTGGATAAAGATGGGAAGAGATGATGGTAGTGGTGATGTAGGTGGCTGAAATGACAGATGTGGAGGCAGGTGGTATGAAAGGTAAGGAGCAGGATAACTCTTTCCTTGTTCATTTGGGGATGGGAGGAGCGAGGAGAAGAACTACAGGATGCGGGGAGAACAGTAAAGGATCAATATATAGGTACGAGAGCAGGGGAAAAACCATGTTTGCTAAAGAAAGAGGATGTCCTCGAGTGGAAAGCCTCTTCTTGAGAGCAGATAGAAACATAGAAAATAGGTGCAGGAGGAGGCCATTCGGCCCTTCGAGCCAGCACCGCCATTCACTGTGATCATGGCTGATCGTCCGCTATCAATAACCCGTGCCTGCCTTCTCCCCTTATCCCTTGACTCCACTAGCCCCTCGAGCTTTTCCAACTCTCTCTTAAATCCATCCAGTGATTTGGCCTCCACTGCCCTCTGTGGCAGGGAATTCCATAAAATTCACAACTTCTGGGTTTAAAAAAGTTTTTCTCACCTCAGTCTTAAATGACCTCACCTTTAATTCTAAGGCTGTGAAAACATTTTTCCTGCATCTAGCTTGTCCAGTCCTTTTATAATTTTATTATGTTTCTATAAGATTCCCCCTCATCCTTCTAAACTCCAGTGAATACAGCCTAGTCTTTTCAATCTTTTCTAATATGACAGTCCCGCCCATCCCAGGGATCAATCTCGTGAACCTACGCTGCACTGCCCAATCACATGGATGTCCTTCCACAAATTAGGAGACCAAAACTGTACACAATACTTCCAGATGTGGTCTCACCAGAGCCCTATACAACTGCAGAAGAATCTCTTTACTCCTATACTGAAATCTCTTGTTATGAAGGCCAACATTCCATTAGCTTTCTTCTATGCGGCTGTACCTGCACGCCAACTTTACTGACTGGTGTACAAGGACACCCAGTTTCGCTGTACTTCCCCCTTACTAACCTACCCCATTGAGATAATAATCTGCCCCTTGTTTTTGCCACCAAAGTGGAAAACCTCAATGTATCAATATTTATACCCACGCATCTGCCAGCACTCTGCACCACTCACTCAACCTGTCCAGGTCCCCCTGCAACCTCCTAACATCCTCTTCACAGTTCACACTGCCACCAAGCTTTGTGTCAACCGCAAAAACTTGCTAGCTGTTGCTCCTAATTCCCTCTACCAAATCTTTAATATATATGTAAACAGTTGCGGCCCCAACACTGAGCCTTGCGGCATCCACTCGCTCTGACCTGCATTTAAAAGGACCCGTTCACTCTACTCTTTGTTTCCGGTCTGCACACAATGTTATATCCATGTCAACACCCTACACCAATACCATGCGCTCTAATTTTAGTCACCAGTCTCCCGTGCGGGACCTTATCAAAGGCTTTCTGAAAGTCTAGATACACTACATCAACTGGCACCCCTTCATCCATTTTACTTGTCACATCTCAAAAAATTCCTGAAGAGTCAAGCATGACTTCCCTTTTCATAAATCCATGTTTGATTGGACTTAATCTTTTACGCTATCCAAATGCTCCATGATTTACCTCTTAATAATAGACTCCAGCATCTTTCCCACCACGGTCAGGGCTAACTGGTCGGTAATCCCCGTTTTCTCTCGCGCTCCTTCTTGAAAAGTGGAATGAATTAGCTAATCCTCCAATCACAGGAACTGATCCCTGATCTATTGAACATTGGAAAATGGATCACCAATGCTTCCACTATTCTAGAGCCTCCCTGAGGTCCTTGGGAAGGCCTGACCATCGGCCCAGGGGATTTATCATCCTTCAGTCCATTAGCCTACCAAATACTTTTCTTAGCCAATTGTAAATTTCTGTCAGTTCCTCTTACCCCTTAGATCTTCTGTTCGCAGTACATCTGGGAGATTTGTTGTGTCCGCCTTAGTTGAAGACAGATCTGAAGGTTACCGATTCAATCTTCTGCAATTTCCTTGTGCCACTAATTATTTCACCCGTGTCTGCCTTCAAGGGACACACATTTGGGCTTTGCTACTTTTTTTCCCTTAACATTCTAAAGAGACTTTTACTGTCCTTCTTTCTAGTCTTTTTTTTTTTTTTTTTAAGTTATTTTTATAGAAACAAATTAACAACAGTTACATTATATTTCAGTAGTAAACTTATACATAGTCCTAATACTGATTCATTACTAATAATATTTTTTTATTTTACTGTATTTCCTTAGTTATAGAATTTCAGAATTAGTATTTTATATAATTAATAAGATACATAATACTACTAATTACTTTCACAATATTAGCATATCTCGTACTATTAGTATTTATCATTTTATTCTAATTTTATTAAGTATTAAGTCCAAATTTTATGAATTATTGATACAAAAAGTTAGTACTTTTATATAATTCTTATTATTTCTTCATAATGTTAACCAATATTTATTTTATCGCTAAATTTTAAATTATTGTACATTAAAAAGATATAATTTTATATAATTAAAATTTAAATTACTAGGAAATGCTAATATTGACTAACTATGTTCTTATAAATCTAATGGATTTATTATTATGCTAATATTAAGCTAGTGTGTTTCTATATTATTTTTTTATTTTTTTTTAGATATTAGTTAATAGAGTTATTAGGAAAATAGAATAAAGAATAAGAAGAGTTTGAATGAGATAAAATATTCGTCATAATCCGTCTTTATAGATTTATTCTGATTTATTATACGTAATCTCTCATCCAACTCAATGTCCAGGCCTCAGTCAGGTTCCCGCGCCGAACCATTACGGACCCTGCGAAATATTTAATATAGGAGGACCAAAATACTTCTGAAGAGATCTAACCTATTCCATAAGGAAAGCCTCAATTCTCTCCAATGTAGTGTCTCGCTTTCTTATTTCCCATTTGATGTTGGGGAATGTAGGGCCTTTCCAAAATTTTCAATTTTTATTTTTTCCCTATTATTAAACAATAATCAATAAAAGTTCTTTGATTCGTTGTTATTAATTGGTCAGTTTCAATTATTCCAAGTATAATCAGCTTTGGTCAGGGATTATATTTATAGTAATAACAGTTCGAGATTTTTTAAATATTTTCCTTCCGTATTCTCTATTTTTTTGCAGTTAGTGATTGAATTGTGTCAAATTTGCTTCTGAAATTTGACATTTGTCACATATTGGAGATATTTTTGGAAAAATATTAGTAATTTAGATGTTGAGTAATGGATCTAATGTAAGATTTTAAATGTTTAAGAGAAGTTTAGCGTTTAATGACAATAATTGTTATGTTGTAAACTTTATCCCATATTTCTGGTCTTATTATTTGGCCTAATTCCTTTTCCCAAGATTCTCTGTATATTTCTGTTGATGGAGTATCGTTTTCCAGTAAAATATTATATATATATGATATCATTTTTTCATATTGCTGTTTATTCAAACATTCATCTAATATTTCTATATTTCTATTTCTAATTTCATTTATATTTACAGAGGATAGTTTTAATTTGTAAATATCTGAAATATCTTTATTAGGTAGCCCATAATTGTGTTGCAACTCTTGAAATGAAAGAAAAAGTATTTTTTCTTTATTAAGATCACCCATCTTAGAAATTCTCTTTATTTTTTCCATTGTAAAAAAAGGCCTTATCCAAAATCGAGGTTTGATTTAAACATAAAATTAATTAACAATCTTATGACTTATTGGTATTAGATTTTAGTGTTAATGACTTTCTTTATTTGTTTCCATATGCGGATTACTATTCTATTATCGGATTTTCACTATAAACTTTCTTAGCCTACATTAATATTAGCAACTATTATAGAGCT
>JAVHYY010000545.1:0-51582 GCA_035221665.1 Okamejei kenojei | reverse complement strand
CCCATGGGACTCCATAGGCCCTCCGCCGCTGAATGTGGATGCAGCCTGGGTGGAATGAGACTTAAAAATGTTATGTAGAACTTATGCGGCATCCAGCACCACCCTGAGCCACCTGGCGATGTCTGTAAAGTCACCGATGATGCTGGAGGTTTGTGGCTGAAGAGGGTCCCTGTTCCTTACATCTGATTAACTCCTGTAACTCGGATGTAGTGGTGGTAGATGGGTGACTATTGCAGAGAGTGGCATCTACAGGGTATGCCCGAAACTCCAACTGCAGCCATGCACCCTGGCCTGTGCTGCTTCAATAATTCTTGGACATAGGAAATTTATTGACCAGGGGGGTGACCCACCATGTGTCCAGTCGCAGTTTATTGTAACGTCTGGAACTCGTGGGCTGTAGTGTTTGTTTAATTTTGTTAGCTCGGTGCCATCCCCCAGCATCACCACCGAGTGGTGAGCGGTTTTCAGTGGTAGCTTCATTCAATTGGAGCCCAGCTCCGCGGTAGGGTCAGACGATCCCACATCTACATTATGAATATCTGGGTTCGCGGGAGGGTTGGTGTTGAACACTCCCCTCTTTTGTTTAGACAAAAGGTGGTTGGAGTGAGACCTTATAGCCAGGTATGAGGACAGCGCACTCCTGGCGCCCATCTGTGAGGGCATTTGTAGCTGAGGCCAGCATATCGAAATGGAGGCCAGCTAGAGGAACTCCAGGGAACAATCAGGTTATACGTTGCCGAGTTGGAAGGTGGGGGGTGGGTGTGTTTCTTGTTGGTCCGAGCTCAGGAATGCCTCCCACTTCTGATTTGGGTGAGGGACTGTGTCCGATGTTGATTCTCGGCATGATGCGGCGATAAGTTCGATGGCTCATGATAGAGATGCCTGCCGGAGATGAGTGGTCTTTTTCAGAAACCTTGCAGGCCACCAAGTTTTTAAATGGGACCATGGCAAGGATGGACTAACCCCCATTAATGGGGGTGAGTAAAGAGTAAGAAAATAGTAGTGAGTAGGTAATCATTCGTGATGTTTTCCCAATCGCCATCCATGGTTGTTTTAAAATTTTAACAACCATCGGGGGTTACCATGGTTGTGTTAGGCCAGTCGGGATGATCAATATGCCAGTTACAAGGAGGTATCAGTTTAATTTTCTGCAAATACCCGATGAGGAGGCAGAAGGGGGGAAATGCGTCCCAAATAACCAGTTCCCCCAAGGATAGGAAAAATGCATCCATTGCTATCGACCTCAGGGTCTGGTTCCCACGGACACATAACAGGTGGTATCTGATGGTTTCGGGCCTGGACGCAAATAGGTAATATCTGGTTTTGTCCCATAGTGAGCTATAATTCTCATACCAATTTGGGGGTTCTCAACTGCCACTCGAATGTTGTTCATTGAAATATCGCGTGACCTGGGACAACGGTTTGTCCGCCACTTGTATTAAGCTTCCCAGGGCAATTAGGTCGCCGTAATCCAAATATTCTTTCAATGCACCAGTTCGTCAAAAAGGTGTTAGCCAATTCATCACTAGATAGCGACCTGATACCACCCTTATGATTTGATGTAAGCCACCACTAGTAGTTTATCTAGTGAAGGCGGACATGTAAATACCGGTGAATTAGTACGTATGCCCGCAAAATCTAAGAAGGTCCATGTAAAATTTTTAAATGCCCCAGCATTTCTATATAGTTTATCCCGGGGGTTGTGACTGTTATCAGTTTTGCTCGTTATGAATTGTAGCATTTGCCCGGCTTTGTGTTTGTGTGACGCCGTCCCTTATCAGTTACGTAACTGCACTTCGTATCAGTTGCTCCCCAGCCTTGTGCGCTTGCGTTCAGTTGGTAGCCAAACGTCCGGGAGGTTGCTCACTTTGATGGGTCTGTGACCACTCTCTAATATTGTCAACCCTCCATTTATTGCTCGTTTTAGCCTTTGCTGGTAAGCGGATTGCTGATCCAAAGTGCCACAGCATTCGTTTTTAAGTGTGATCATTGTTCTTTGTTAAATTTCGGTAGTGTGTATTGGTCCGAAATGGGTGCAGCTGGGAAGTAGCTACCAATTTCCCTTTATCGTTTGCTGTTTGCCGAATGTCGGTACTCTGGCACAAAGTTAAGTCTGTGGCACTTTTATTTTTTTAAGCAGTTAGCCTTTATTGGTTGGGATGGTAATCTTCGTTAAATGGTGTTCTAGGGGTGAACCCCTCAAATTAATCCATAACCCGTACCGGGGTGCAGTTTTGGATTTTGTCTCGGAATTGATTACAAACCCCATGCTTCTCAAAAAGAGCCTTCGTAGTGTGCAGCCACTCCTGGATTGCCAATTGGAGGCAATATAGGCATTATATCATCCAAAATATGCCATTACTCATTATAATTTTGTTGTCGGAGAAGAGCCAATATAGGTTTTACCAATTTGGTACAACAGCTTAGGGGCTGGGAGGGTGATCCATTGGGCAATGCTTGTATTCCTACCATATAATTGACCCTTTTCCAGTCAATTCTTTTGGAATTTCCTGTTGAGCCTCTGAGATGGGCACCATTTTAGTTATGCATCTTTCAAATTCGATGCATGCCATAAAGTAACCCTGGGGGTAAAGCATCTGCTTGGCTGTTTCTAAAGTATCCATTTTGAAAATGGGGTATATTGTACAAATATATGTTCAGCTCTGGTTTATGTCTTATAATCCGCATCCCCCATCTTTTTTAATTTGGTTGGAAGATGTTGGACCACAAAAAATCAATGGTTCATGCCTGGGATTTTGCCAATTACCCCTTTTGCTGTTAGCCGTATAATTTCAGCTGTGTCCTGCCCTCCACCTCTGGTTGGGACAGAAGTAAACTTCCTATAGAGGCGGAATGGGGGTAGGGGATTTATACCAAATAATTCCATAACCATCAAACCTTTGTTGAAAAAATAAAAAATAAAAAAAAAAAAAAAAAAAAAAAAACACTTTGTTAAAATAAATTCATCTGGGTTGACCAGTTTTCTTGTTCCAAAAAAAGGCCTGTCAATCGCCTCCTATCCGTTCGAGGTGGGCGATGCACGGCGTGAGAGGACCTGACCCCCTCTTACCTCCATGGGTTTAGGCGGGCGGGTTCGTATAACGACGGTGTTTTGGGTGGACGTTGTGGAGGTTGACGGGGTGGCAGCCCCGCATCTTCCATATAGGCCGCTGTTGGCCTTGCCCTAAAAAAAGGGATCGGTTGTGTTTTGGCCGGAAAGTGGAGTGGGTAGGACCTTTGTGTCCTGTCCGGCATGCCGTGGTTTCCAGGTTGTGTTTTGGGCTGTTGCCGGTGGTTATGGTGTGAAGTTGTTGGTCTGCTGCATGGATAGGAATGAGGTTATAGTGATGTGAAGGGGCGAAAAGGTGGATAGGCGTGATCGTGTAGATGGGGCACATTGGTCGGTGTGTGCAAGCTGCGGTAGAAGTACCTTATCCATGTAGCATTTGATATTCTATGAAAATAAAATAGAGCAACGTGAAAGATGCAGAGTACAGAATATAGTTGCAGCATTGGCGTGTATTTTCGTGCATCAGTTACTTAGACAATTTCTATTATCCGCAATGCGGTAGAAGCGAATTGAACTGTACACTAATCTACAGAGGGACAGTTCAGAAGCCTCATAATGGAGAAAATAAGCTAATGCTTAATCCGTTGCTGCTCGCTCTCATGCTTCTATTCCTTCTTCAGGACTTGGGTAGGGGAAAGCAAGACTAACCGGGTCTGAACAAGTCTTTGATTACGTTGGGGGCAATACGCATCGATAACGATGGAAAATAAGTAATTCCGCTGTGATGCGAGCTTTCAACCTTCTGTACTTCTGGCAGATCAGAGTAAAGGGCAAGAAGAAACTGAACTTTATTTAGACATCTTTGATGATGTTGTGGTGATTGTTTTCCGAAGCGAAAGCCTGTTTGTAGATTGTATTGTATTGTATTACGTTATATCTTTATCATCATTTTTTCTGGTACTTACTTACCCATGAGGGAAAACGAAAAAAATCGTTTCTCACCCAGTGTTCCATTCAGTGTGCGGTAAAACAAATAAATAGAAACTAAAAAGATAAATGTACATATATCACGAGTGCGACCCGGCCAGCGGCACGAAAGGCTCTGCTTCAGGTGTCCGGGTGGTGGTTGGTGTGCACGATACTTTGGGCAGGGGGCAAAGTCCGTGTATCGTCCTTATAGCCGGCGTGAAGAAGCTGAGGGGAGCATCCTGCTGGTTTTGCAGCTGATGCTCCTGTACGCGTTCCCCAGATGGCCAGGAGGGAATATGTGATTGCGATGGGTAGTGGTAGGGGTGTTTGATGATGCAATGGCTCTGCTGATACATCTCTTCTGTATATGTCCAGCAGGAAAGGGAGGGGAGCACCAATAATCCTGCGCGGTCTTCACTATCCTGTCAGTTGGTGCCGTTCGTACGCCTTGCAGCGCCCTGAACCAGGAGGTGATGCCGTAGGTTAATGTGCTCTCGATTGGCCCCCTATAAAAAAAGTTCATAGGTGTTGCAGGGGGGAGACCTGGCTTTCCGTTGGTCTACGGAGAGGGTGTAGTCACTGCTGGGCTCTCTCTGGACCTGTGACTGTGGTGTTGGTCGTGGACGTCAGGTCATCTGACCAGGTGGAGTCCTAGGTAACTTCATCACTGCTGAAACCTTTCCACATCAGCTCCATCGATGTGCAGAGGTGTATGGCATTGTTTTCCCGCCCTACTGAAGTCAACCAACATCTCCTTCGTTTTTCCCTCGTTGAGAATGTGGGTTGTGGATTTTGCACCATTCCTGTGAGCAGATCACCTCCAATCCAGTACGCTGATATCATTGTCACTGATGAGGGACCCACCATGTTGGGTCATCAGCGAACTTGTTGTGAAGTTGTTGTTGAGTCTAGGCACTTCAGTTCGTGTGTGTGTATGCTGACCTAAACTGCAGGGGTCTTAGGACAAGCCTTGGGGCAAGCCAGTGCTCACGGCCTTGGTTTTTGTTGTCCTACTGCCCACCCTGACTGTTCTGCTGCCCGCTTGTGATAGAAAGTTCAGGACCCAGTTACATGGGCCAGCTTTCAACCCCAATAACTCCAACTTCTCCACCAGCTGTGCGGAATGATTGTGGTTATAAAAGCAGAGCTGAAGTCTCATGAAGAGGGATCCTGGCATAAGTATTTTTCCGATCAAGGTATGGCAGTAGGAGGTTCAGTGTGGTTTTGGAGACTGCATCCTTCTGTGGATCGGTTGGCCTATGTAGGCGAACTGCAGTGGTGATGGTCTAGGTCGGCAGGCAGGTATTTGTTGATTTGTGCTACAACTTGTCGCTCAAAACACTTCATTACTATGGGGTGGATACAAGCCACTGGTTCGAAAGTCATTATGGCTGGCTGGGTTTGGTTGTCTTCGGGAAAGGAATGACGGTGGCACTCTTAAGACAGTTGGGCACTATGCCTGGCTGAGCGAAGTGTTAAAAAATATCTGTTTGAAGACATCTTTCAGGTGCTCGGCACCAGTCTTCTTAGCACGCACCCAGGAATGTTGTCCGGCCCTGTGGCTTTGCGTGGGTTGATGCTGGCAAAGGCATAGTACATCCTCCTGTTGTGCCTTTTTGACTGTGTGGGAGTCGAGGTAGCCCCCCCACTTAAGGTCTTAGAGATGATGGTCCTAGGAATTTAAAAGACTCACAGATGTGACTGTGGGTGTTTGATGATGGTGAGTTGGAGTGAGGGGAGGGGGAGCTCTCCTAAAGTCTCAATTCCGGGCTATGTCCTGACTGGGGGACGTTGATTTAGAGTTTGCAACTTTTCTCCGTTGTGACCGTGTGCGTGTTTTCTCTGGGTGCTCCAGGTTCCTCCCACATCCAAACACGAGTGGAATGAGGTCCAGTTAATTGCCTTGGTAATGGGTTAACAAGACTGCCCCTGGTTTGTTTTTTTGTTTAGGTTTAGGTTTATTATTGTCATGTGTGTAGTGGAGGCCCAGAATACGAGCATATTAGTTTTACATGCCATCCACTAAGATCCGATAAAACTAGCAATAAATACATTCAAATCAATCTCACCGCACAACAGGTTGGCCAAAAGGGGGATATAAGATGTGAAGAACATTGTAACACATCAGTTCCAGGGACAAAGTTCAATATCAGACAGTTCCCAAGGTTATGGAAGGGACTGTTGCAGAATCCTGATAAAGAGGGACAACAAGGTCTGGTGATGGGCGTTAACAAGCGTCTGTGCCATTCTTCCCAAAGGGAGCATGGAGGTGGATGAATGACCAGGGTGGGATGTTCTTTATGGCGTTGGCTGCTTCTTCGTGGCAAGCGTGAAATTGTGGATAACATTCCAAAAGTGGAAGTCTAGTTTGTGTCTGTGAAGCTACAACCCCAGGGTGCCTGCACAGCTGATATAACTATCAATAAAGCCTTTCATTTTTCAGTGAATTCAGAGACATTTCACCGCCCTTGCAAAAAACAGTGAACATTTGTGCGTCTTGTTTGAAGGACTACAGGGAAGATTCTACATGAAACTTGATTCTGAGCGTTCTGGGCCCTGTTTTTGTAACAAGCCACTCGCAATGTTTTACTGATGCAGGTTGCAAACATTTAGTGGCATTGATATATCGTTTGGGAAGGTATTGAATTGCGGCACGCAATGTATGTAGGGATATTAAAGTCAATTTAGAAGTGGTCCAGCACAGAAGCAGGCGCCCTCCCCACCCAATCATCCACGATGACCTCCATTGCTCTCATCCTAAGCCAGTCCCATCCTACCACATTTGGCCATTATTACTCTGAACCTTTCCTATCCAAATGTATTTTTAAATCAGGACTTAAAGAAGAATTTTTAAAAATTAATCAGAATAAATATGGTTCAAACAAAGTCAGAAACTAAAATTGTAAATAAAGAAGTTAAAAACTTTATGTAAATTAAAAAACAAGTATCGTGTATGTGAATTCATTAATTTGAAGGTTTTGAAATAGGAACCTCGTTGGTTTAAGCTGGGAAGGCTCAGAGAAGATTTACGAGGATGTTGCCAGGATTTCAGGCCTGAGCTACAGGGGGGTGTTGGGGTTCGGCTGGGACTTTATACCTGAGAGCGCAGGAGACTGAGGCACGATCTTGTAGAGGATATAAAATCCAACGGGGAATAGGGGCTTTATTTTGGAAGGTGCGTGGATAGGAAAGGTTTCAAGGGATATGGGCCAAATGGTACTGGCTTTCTTCGGGCATCTAGTTGGGCAAGGAGGAGTTGGGCCAAAGGGTTGGTGTCTGCGTTGTAGGAGTCGTTCAATGTATGTCCTGATGAATTGATGAATGTGAGTGGGCTGTCGGGTATGTCACGCTCCCTTGATGCTTGCTCCCTCACTGGGCCTGATTGGAGCTTGCTGGAAACTGCCCAGGTCTAGTCTGATATGGGGACAGCGCCGAACTAATAGGTTTGACGGTGACGACAGCCCGTTTACCGGGGGGGTATCAGGGAGCGGTGCGCTGTGCGAGATACGCCTGCTTGATGATCCAGTGCCTGAGTGACTGTGGGGTGATGTTATACCTTTCAGGGTTGGGGGGGAGTTGGGCCATGGTGGTCGGCCCCGTCTGCAGAGGTTTGTGAGCGGTGCGACGCTGCAGGCGGGCCCGCCCCGGTCTATATCTGCGTTGGCCCATAGGTGCATTATAGGTTGCAGTGCATCCCCGGGGGGTTCCTGCCGGGCGTCCCCGGAGCAGTTTGGTGGTTGGGGGGGGGGGGGGGGGGGGGCCCCCCCCCCCCCCGGGGTGTCTCGCGGGTTCAGGTGGAGCGGGTTTGCGTGCCTGCCGCCCTGATTTTATAATCATTCAGTGGACCCCGTCTGCCGGATTCTGGGGGCGCTTAGTCTATGTGTGGAGGACAAGGGTGGTGAGACAGGGTGGAGGATTGAGGATCATCTGTCTGCATCCAGGCTCCCTTGTTCAATATCACCCACTGCCAGAGATCTCCGGGGGATGCCCGGGCCCCGTCAGCCCCCGTCTCTCACGGTGGGTACAGAATTTTGTGATGGATCCAAATGCCCCAGTTTTGACTCTACTTTGATCCCTTGCGCTTGTGTGTCCGGTGATAACTGGCTACCTGATCGTCCTCATGTCCTCATCTCCCCTAGCTCCTCCCGCACTCCTGATGAGTTGGATGGAATAATTTCCTCACATAACCGGAGATTCTGTACCACCTTCAGCAAGGTTTGGCATCGGGCTTCCATTGGGCCATTGGTGCACTGAGTGGTGGATACAAATCCGTGCTCCGCCAGGAGGGGTGCCAGGACGGTTGTGGTCGAACTCTATGGGTCCACTCGGTTGTACGGAGTCTGGGGAGTGGACACAAGATGTGGTCAGTCGTCAGTGGTAATGTCACTTGTCATCACAAAAAGCCTCTCGATACAACTGTGCCACTTCCACCGTTCTTGGAGCTGACTATCCTCCAGTTTTATTCTCCATGCGGATGGTGTGTCACACTCCCCATGTTAGTGTTATATAGCAGATCACTCGCCCGACAGTGCTATTCCGTTGTGCGGCGCGAGTTTGCTGTCCCCATCTTGCCTTAACGTGCCTGGGCTGCTGATATATTGGCTGAGTACAGGAAATCTTGGACCTTGTAATTTAAGCTATATGTAATTGTATTGCTTTATGTACTTTATTTAAGAGTGTGTTGGATGTTGGCCCTTTGTGGCTAAGGGGATCAGAGGGTATGGAGAGAAGGGCAGGTACGGGAGATACTGAGTTGGTTGTTCAGCCATGATTCTATTGAATGGCGGTAGGTGTGTTCTGCAGGCTCGAAGGATAAGGGCTGATGGCCTACTCTGCACCTAAAAAAATTTCTATGTTTCTAGGTTTTATGTATATATCAACCTGTGTGAAACTCTTGGCCCTGCTCTGGAGGGGGGGTGTTAGTGAATACACGAGGTGCGTGGGCTACTGTTTTGTAATGTGGGGACGTCCAGTATACCAGTGTTACTGAAAGAGAACTAGTGTTTCCACGAACCTGTTGATCAATAATGTATGTTGATCCGAGGTTTCAAAGAAGGCAGATGTGGGGTCACTACAAAGCACTAAGTGCTGGAGGTACTCAGGGGTAAGGGAGCATCTCTGGTGTGAACATGGATGGGGCACATCCGGCCGGGAGGATTCCTTTTTAAGAAAGATCTGACTCGAAATGTCACAAAATCCATGTGTTCCCCAGAGTAACGTTGCTTGACCCGCTGGGAGTTACTCCAGAACCGTGTGGCGCCCCCCCACCCCCCCGAATTTGGGGTCCATTTGATGGGAATGTGGGGAGATTGGGGCTCAGAAGTAGGAAATGGGTTGTAAACAGGTAGCCTCATTTCTGATGGGCAAGTTACTGGCTCTGTGCACCCATCTATGTGCTCATGTTTCAAGTCTCCCACCCCAGGCAGTCCTGACTTCTCCCCGCCGTCCTGGGCGGTGTGGTAGGGGGGGTGGGGGGGGGGGACAGGGGGGGTGGGGGGGGGGAGAGGGTGTGGGTGATTGTGCGGAGGGGGGAGTAGGGTGGCTTGTGAGAGGGGTGTGGGGGTGTGGGACTAGTGGGGGGGGGAGGGAGTGGAGTTGTGTTTGTGATGTGGGAGGGGGGAGTAGGAGAGACGGTGAGGGGGTGGGGGGTTGGGACAGTGGGGGGGGGGCGGGTGTGGAGTTGTGTGTTGATTGTGGGAGGGGTGTGGGAGATTGGGAGGCTGGGGTGGTCGCCTGAGGGGGAAGGGTCGGGAATTTCTTGTGTGTGTGAGGGTGGGGATGGTGGGGGATGGGGGAGGGGAATGTTGTGTGTTGTGGGAGGGTGGGTTAGTGGGGGGGAGGGGTTGTGGGGTGGCTGGGTGGGGGTGGGGGGAAGGGTTTGAAGTGTGGAGAGAGGGGGCAGGGGTGTAGGGGGGGTGGGAAGAAAAATGGCATGGGGTGGCGGGGTGTTATTTGAGGGGGGGGGGAGATGGGTTGGGGTGTCCAGTTTGCATGAGGAGGTGGGAAGGTGAGGGTGGGTCGGTAGGGGGACTTGGATTGCAGGTGTGGAAGGACTGGGGACGTTGGGGGGAGGGGGGGGGGGGGGGGGGGGTGCGGGGTGGGGGGGGGGGGGGGGTGGGGGGGGGGGGGGGGGGGGGGGGTGGGGGGGGGCGGTGGGGGGGCGGGGGGTGTGGGGTGGGGGGGGGGGGGGAGGGGGGGGGGGGGGGGGGGAGTGGGGGGAGGGGGGGGGGTGGGGGGGGGGGTCGGGGGGGGGGGGTGGGGGGAGTGGAAGTGTTGTGATTCTGGAGGGAAGTAGGGAAGGCAGTGGTCGGCTGGAAGGTGGGAATTTCTTTCTTTCTTGATGGGGAGAGGGGGGGGGAGGGGGGGTGGGGGGGTCTGCCGGTGGGCTGGGGAGGGCGGGTCGGAGTGAGGGGGTGGGGGGGTCATTGGAGGGAGGAGCGGCGGGGGGGGGTTGGGGAGGGGTGAGGATAGCCGGAGGATGGGGGGGGGGGGTTAAAGGGGGGTCCTACTGCTCTCTGTCATGTAGGGGGAATATTTTTACTTCAATGGTGCCAAAATGTGACAAGAGCCCGTCCAAGCCCAAGGGGCCTTGTGACAATTCTGGGGAGTGCAGGGGGTAGGGGGCTCAGAATGGGGAGCCGTTGTCAGGCGGAGTGGGGGAGGGGGCAGCAGGTTGGCTCGGCGGCAAGGTGTCTCTGCCTGAGGACATCCTGCCTGCTTCAGTGGTCACCCTCAAGCCACAGTGGTGATTGTGTGGGCCTCGGTGGTAATTTTACAACTGTCGTGTAGCTTCGACGAATTAAATGTAGGGCCAGGGCCTCGGGGGTGTCCACTAAACGTACGTTTTTAGACGGTACATCACAGTTATGGCTGGAACTGCCGAAAGCCCGGAAGAGCTGAAGTCTATAGTTGCAGCTTAATGTCTGTTTAACGGTCCTAGGCTACAAGAAGCCACTAGAATCTAAGACTTGGTCTGATGAATGTTCACCGCTGTGTGGGGGGGGGGGCCGGGTGGCGGGGGTGGTGGCGCCCCGGAGGGAAAGAGTACTGGGGGTGGCGGAGTGGGGGTGGGGGGGTGGCAACAGTTTGGGGGTGGGGTGGATGGTGGTGGGGCGAGGGGGGGCACGGGCGGCAACAGTACGGTGGGGTGGGGGGTGGGGGTGGAGGTGCTGGGCAACAGTACGGTAGGTTATGGGGTGGGCACTTTAGGTGGTGGGGGGCAACAGTACTGGATGGTGGGGTGTTGGAGGTGGCGCATATTTGTGGGGTTAGGCAACAGTACCGGGGATGGGGTGGGGGGCAATCGGTCTGGGGCTGGGGGTGCGGTGACAGGGCAGACAGGATAACGGGCAGTTCACCAGCTGGGGGGGTGGTGGGGGCAACAGTTACTGGGGGTGGGTCTAGTGGACAGTGGTATTGGTCCAGGTATTCTAGTTGGAGTATGTGACCCGACTGTAGGACGGGGTCACAGGATCAGTCATAGGGAAGGGGACAGGGTGTGTGGGGGTGGAGGTCACAGAGGTCACAGGGTCATCTGCCAGGAATGGTGAGGTCCAGACACAAACAGCTTGACCAGACTGTGGGAGAGGGAGATCTGAGTGAGGGGATCACTGAAACCAACCACATAAGACCGCAACATTCAGCCTTTTTTGTAGTCAGCTTGTTTTGGGGGGGGTCTGAGACTACGGGACGACCCAAGAATTCCCCACTCACACACCCCATCAACACCTTCATAAGCCTCCCCCCCCCCATACCCCCCCACCCCCCCCACACCCCCCATCACACCAAACAAACCACCCCCATCTCCCCCCCCCCCTCACACCCCACCACCCCTCACCCCACCCCCCTCACACCCGCCCTCAAGCACACATCCCCCACCCCCCCTCACCAACCCCACCCCCAACCCTCACCCCACCCCCGCCCCCCTCACACCCGCTCACCCCCACCCCCCCACCCCCATCCCCCCCTCAACACACCCCCCACCCCCTCCCCCCTCTCCCCGCCCAACCCCCCCCCCACCCCACCCCCACATTATCAACATGGGGAGCAACATACCTGCACAATACACACTGTAATCTCCTGGTGTCGATTCAGGACGATCCCCAAAATAACCACCACAGTTTTTGATTCTGATCTCCTGTGCTCGTGGCAGGTGTGTGTAACCCAGCTGAAACAGACTGTCCCTGGTCACCTCCTTCTCTCCCCACGGATGGACTCGTTTACAAAACATATGTCCCTCATATGCAGCAGGGAATGTGAATCTGGAGCCGGTGTAACAGCGATCACGACCCAGTCAGTCTCATAGTCTCAGTCTCAGTTCAGCGGTGAGCTGCTGCCCTCACCCTCCCCACCCACACTCCCCACAGCAGCAGCTGCTCCCTCACACCCTGTGGGTCACTGGGCTCTTGAATGGACACACATTGCCCACCCCTCACCTGCCTCAGCTTCAGGCTGACTGGCCATTAAACATCACAAAGTCTTCAACTTCCACACATATTTAGAGACGCAAACATTGAAAATATACTAAACTATTAAAATTAAATCAGAATATTAAAACAAAGTCAGATTTTGCAAAAAGTTAATTTGATGAACTTAAAGCAGAGAAGTCTTGTTATAACTATGAAGTGTGTTGATGAGGCCACACCCTGGCCACGCTCTCATCTTGCTGCTACCATCGGGAAGAAGGTGCAGGAGCCTGAAAACTGTGACCTCCAGGTTCAAGACCAGCTTCTTCCCAGCAACTATCAGGCTGTTGAACACTGCACAACACTAACCTCAGCAACCATGATGTTCCATCGACTGTGTCTTTGGTTGCACTACAGACTTTGGTGTTTGCACTATTACAGTTACCTAGTGTTGTGGTTATTAATTCATTGTGTTTCTATTATTGTTCTATTTTATCTGTAGTGCTGTAGAGATCTGGATCATCACTCTGACCTTTGCTAAAGTAATAGAGTGCATCAGTTGTACATACTGGTACACCTACCCTTTAACCAGCCGGGTCTCCACCCAGAGCAGCGATAGATTGGAACCGCACTCTCAGGAATCTTCACGTTGTCGTAACTGAAACAACAAGCAGAGAGTCAGCCCCCGACTGAGGGAAAGATTAGTGACTGGGGTCTAGACCATCACACTGCAACATTGGTCCCGTCCCAGGAAACCCTTTCTTGCCCTTTCCAAAGTCTCTCTTCCATTCCTGCAGAATGTGACTTTCCTTTCTCTGTGTTCCACTCCCTGTTCCACAATGAGGGCTGATACTATCAATCTAACACGCCTTGTTCTCTTTCAGTTACTCAATATATAACAGTAGGTTGCCATTCTGCCCGTCATGATCATACTAGCCTTCAGGAAAGTGAACCCTTCAGCCCTCTGCCCCTTCTCCTATTTTCCCTGTAGCACTGCAACGTATTCCCCCACATGACCGTGAACCTTGCTTTGAATCTTTTGCCAGCTTCCAGCACATATTTTGGATGCTGGAGCACCAGGGAGACCCCACCCAGGACAGACCATGCAAATTCCACACAGACATCGCCCGATATCAGGATCGAATTGGGCTCCTCGGAGATGCAAGCATCAGCACTAACTGCGTCACATTCACCTCACTTACTAGCGTGCGATCAGTTTACCTGCTAAATCTGTACCACCCTCTTGCCAGATTTCCATCATCCATCCATCGGCTGCTGCACTGAGTTCCATGACAACCCGAGTTCCTCCAGGGCTGATCCAGGACAGTGTGGGTTACACACGGATCACTGACTGTGGAGTCTGCGGCTGAGGGACAGGATGATGATCAGTGTTAAAAGTAAAACCCAGCAAAGTTCACTCAGACTGGTTCCCCCAACCACATCCAACACCCCAGGACCAGCAGCAACCTCCGAGTTAGAGTCAGTGATAGAGAGAACAGAAACAAATCCTACAACTATCATATCCAGGTTTAGGTTTATGTTTGGTATTGTCACGTGATATTTCATTCCAGCCTTTTGACCATCTGGACTAATAACAAACGACTACTATAGGTCCATATCCTCCTGTGCCTCACCTATTCACGTACCTGTGTAAATGCATCTTAATTACCGTGATTGGTTCTGATTCTACCGCCCTCTCTGGCTGCACATTCATCATTCTCTGTGTGGAAGAAACTTTCTCCTTGGATCACCAAGCATTACAAGTTATACCCTCTAACCAGTAGAAAGGTCACCCAAATGAACACACAAATGATTCCTCCATCTGGCTTTCACTGGCCTTCCACATTACATTGAAAAGGGAACCGGGGAGACCAATGGGCCCATCTTGATCATGCCATCTCCTGGTGCAGGAACCCCATCATTTCCATTCCTCCCTCATGAGTTCCCTTCAGCCCTACAACTCTGTCACACAAGCTGTCCAATTCTCTTTACAGAGCCCTAGAGTCATACAGTGTGGAAACAGGCTCTTCAGCCCAAACTACCACATCGGCCAATCATTTGGGTGACCAGACTGATTCCTGGGATGTCAGGACTTTCATATGAAGAAAGACTGGATAGATTCGGCTTGTACTCGCTAGAACATAGAAGATTGTGGGGGGATCTTATAAAAATTTACAAAATCCTTAAGGGGTTGGACAGGCTAGATGCAGGAAGACTATTCCCGATCTTGGGGAAGTCCACGACAAGGGGTCACAGATTAAGGATAAGGGGGAAATCTTTTAGAACAGAGATGAGGAAATCATTTTTCACACAGAGAGTGGCGAATCTGTGGAATTCTCTGCCACAGAAAGTAGTTGAGGCCAGTTCATTGGCTATATTTAAGCGGGAGTTAGATGTGGCACTTGTGGCTAAAGGGATCAGGGGGTATGAGAGAAGGCAGGTACGGGATACTGAGTTGGATGATCAGCCATGATCATATTGAATGGCGGTGCAGGCTCGAAGGGCCGAATGGCCTAATCCTGTACCTATTTTCTATGTTTCTATGTTTCTATGTCCCAGATACACGAGTCCCACCCGCTTGCGTTTGGCCCATATCAATGTCAATTTAATATAAATCTTTACAGCGTGCAAGCTATTGAAGGGAGCTGATTGAGCAAAGAGAAGCTGGCCATGCTGATTGAGGAATCTAGAACGAGTCAATCCATTCAGGGGTGGGTAGGAAAGAGTCTAAATGGAGATGGAGGTATAATATTGGAACTTCTGCAAATCAAATTAAAATTGGTGGAATAATGGAAGAGCAGGTGGTAATCTAACAACAAGATCATTATCAACTGGGTCAATGAGCCAATGAAATCAGCTTGAATTATGGATCTGGATTGTGTGAAGCATCAACCAGACACAGGGAGATGGGAATACTGAGGATGCTGATGGCAGTTCTCAGAAGGGACAGAGGCAACAACGGATCGGGGAGCCACAGGTTGTGTGAACAAACTGAAGGCAGAGACATGGCTCTGCTGAGTGGATGAAACACGGACTGGGGGCAGAAACTAAATGTCCCCTTGGCAAGTATTAATTGCCATTAGATTCACCAGAATGTTAGCTGGACTTGAGGACTGAGTTATAGGGACGGGATGGATAGTCTGGGACTTTTTACTTTGAAGCATAGAAGGCTGCGGAGTGACTCATTGAGGTGTACAAGAGCATGAGGGCATGGACAACGCTCACAGTCTTTTACCCAGGTAGATAATTCTAAACCAAGGGGCCTTAACATGAGCTAAATTCCTAACTAGGAGTAAGGCCAAACATTGAGTGTATGAGGGAGGGTTTGCACAAGTTGATTGGAGTAGGTTGTTTGAAGGAAAAGGAACATGGGGAAAGTGGGATGATTTTTAAAGTGAGCTGACAAGAGTTCAGACATGCACAACCCTGTTAGATTGAAGGGCAAGGCAGGCTAATGTAAAGAAGCCTGGATGACGAGGAACATTGAGGCATTGGTCAAGAATAAGAAGGAGGCATGGGACAGGGAGAGGCAGCTGGGATCTAGTGTATCCGAGAGGAGGTTTGGGAACTATGAAGCAAACTAAAGAAGGAAATCAGAATGGCAAAAGGTGGACAGGAGATAGCTCTGGCGGAGAGCCATTAAGGATAATCCCAAGTACATAAAGGGAAAAAGGTAATTAGAGAGAGAGTGGGACATCTCATGAATCAAATCGGTCAACTCTGTGGAGCCACATGAGATGGGCAACGTCCTCAATGAGTATTGTTCCTCTATTTTTACTGTGGAGAAAGACAAGAGGATTGTGGAACTTGAGGCAGTCAATGGAAGTGTCTTGAGAACATCCAGTATTATGGTGGAAGAGGTGCTGAAGGTCCTGATGTGAACGAAGATAGATAAATCTCCCGGGATGGATCAGATATATCTGAGAACACTGTGGGAATCTAGTGAGGAAATTACAGAAGCCCTGGCTGAAATATATAAATCATCATTAAATACAGGAGAGGTGCCGGAAGACTGAACGGTGGCAAATGTTGGGCCTCTATTCAAGAAGGGCTGCAGTGAAAAGGTTCAAAACTACAGGCCAGTGAGCTTAACATCTGTAGTTGGAAAGTTACTAGGGACTAATCTGAGGGATCGGATATACAGGCATTAGATGGTCAAGAGCTGATTAGGGAGAGCCAGCATGGTTTTGTACGTGGGAGGTCATGTCTCACGAATCTGATTGAGTTTTTTGAAGATGTGACCAATAAGGTTGCTGAGGGCAGAGCTGTGGATGTTCTATATGGACTTCAGCAATGCATTCGACAAGGTTCCACATGGGAGGCTGCTCTGGAACGTTAGATTGCATGGGATCCAAGGAGAGAGGGCTGAATGGATAGAACATTTGCTTCATGGAAGAATTCAGAGGGTGATGGTGGAAGGTTACTTCTGAGACTGGAGGCCTGTGACCAGTGGTGTACCTCAAGGTTAGGTGCTGGGTCCATTACTACTTGTCATCTATATCAATGATTTGGATGAAAACATACATGGCAAGATTAGCAAGTTTGTAGATGATACAAAAATGGATGATATTGCAGATAGTGAAGATGGATACCAAAAACTGCAGCAGGATCTTGATCAGTTGGCCAGGTGGGTTGAGGAATGGTTGATGGAATTTAATGCAGAGAAATGTGAGTTATTGCATTTTGGGACATCTAACATGGGCAGGTACTATTGCAATGTTTAAGAGACATTTGGACAGGGACATGGATAGGACAAGTCTACAGGTATATGGACCTAATGCAGGCAGTGGGACAATTGTAGCTGGGACATGTTGGCCGGTGTGGGCAAGTTGGGCCAAAGGGCCTGTTTCCACACCGTATCACTCTATGACTCTAGAATACACTCTGCTGAAATGCAGGTTTCCTTATCTATTGAAGGGGGATAGATGTTCGCAGTGCTATTTAGGCTCTTATCCATTACAACATTGAGATTACAGAAGGAGGGTCTCGACCCGAAACGTTGCCTATTTCCTTCGCTCCATAGATGCTGCCTCACCCGCTGAGTTTCTCCAGTATTTGTGTCTACCATTGAGATTACCGATGCTCTTTATCACTGAAACCAGCTATTCATGGCCTTTTAACTGACGCCATCAATTCTCCATCCAGGGACACTGATATCTGGGGTACAAATAGGAAGTGCGGCTCAATAAATACAGGAAACAAGCTTAGAGATAACCTTAGGGACAGACAAAGATGAAAGGTTCGAGACATTGTTCAATGATGACATGTCAAATCCACAAGTTACCACTGTGTCCTGTGAATATAAAAATGCTGTAGATACTGTGAATCATTGAAACACTCTGGGTTCTGTCAGAATTTTACTGTAAAGACCTTCAATAAAATGACTTGTTCCATAGTCTCACCACTGATCTATGAGCTGTTTTATTTTGTTTTATTTTGTTTTATCTGCTTATCTGAATAAAGCCAGACACAGAAATAGCACACAATTTCCTACAGTAACAAACAAGAATGACAGAATAAATAGATTATCCACAAGTTGAGAATAGATTCATCTTTCTGTTACAACGATGGGTGCACACTGTAACATAATCAATGGAGTTGCTGAAACAATGTCGTGCATGAGCTGGCTGCTCTTGGAAAGGAGGCGCAGTCCTCTTTCTTACAGTTTGCCTTTCTTCCCAACCAATTGTTCAAGCACTTTTGATTGCAACATGCGCCTTAATTTAGTTCAACAAAGAAACTGACAAGTTACTAAAGTGGTGTCGTCACTGCTGTATTGCATGTCTCTACTTTTATAACTTTGGCGGTGGTTCCCTAACACCACGTTCCCACAATCTACATCCCTATTTACTAGTTATTAGCCCTCACTATGTTTTCCCCTACAATACAGTAGAAATGAGAGGGGGGAGATTTAAGAGGCAACCATTTCAGTCAGAGGGTAGTCAGTATCTGGAATGAGCTGCCAGAGGAAGCTATGGAAGGGGAAACAAAAAGACATTTGGACAGATATACGAGTAGGACGTGCTTAAGAGGGCTTTGGGCCAAATGCAGGCAAATGGGACTAGGCCACGATACTCACTTGATCGGCATGGACAAGGTGGGATGCAGGGCCTGTTCCTGTACCGCACCCCTCTCTAACTCTACTCTGGAAATAAAGACAATGAACTGGGGCAGCAGATAGCTGTGGACTTAAGACAGTGGTTATGTCACAGTGTTGGGGGGAGAAGCAACTGAACATGTTTTATTTGTAATTGTCTACTGTATATCGTGTTGTTATCCTTGCGAGCAAAGCACCGAGGCAAATTCCTTGTATGTATACAACTTGGCAAATAAAATGTATTCAATTCAGCTAAATAAGTATGAAACCAAGCTGCCTGCCCCCTCCCATCGATATTGCTGCCTTTTCAAACTTGCTGTCTGTAGTTTTTAATCCCTGTTCTAATATTCCGAATCAAATTTTAATTGTCATGCTCCATTTTCACTGATAGATACATTACTAATGCTCCTCTACAGACAATAAATAAAACCCAATTCTGTTTGCTGTACACAACATGCAGTTTACCCCTGTTGGAAATTACTCACTCAGAGAAGCCAGGATCAGTAACACAACCCTCGTTTCACCAGGTGACATTCTGCAAAGGAAAGCACAGAATTACAATCAGAGAGAAGTGAGGGGCTGGAGTCTTGTGCAAGTTGTAAACTGGGACAGCAATTGATAGTTTGTGAAACACATCACTCCCTGAGTGGGAGATCTACAGACAGACGTGAGATCTCCCTCTCAGCGTTGTACAGGAAAATCAATTAACAGCAGAAGGTAGCATTCTGAGATTGATCAAGTGGTGATGTCTTGTTACCTGAATCTGCACAGGTGTTGCTGCCTGGGATGGAGGGAGATGAGACAGCTCCAACCTCCACAGTCCCGTAGACTCTCCCGTGAATGGTGACAGACTCGGCAACAGCTCACCGACTACCTTCCACACCCGCTTCACCAGTGAATAACTGCACGGCTGGATAACAGTGCAGCCGCTGTAGGGTTGGGGAAAAGATGCAAAGCAGACACACCAACACCTATTCTGGGTCTGTGGAATGAAGAGTCCATTGTCTACAGTCAACTTCCTCGAACATCCGCAGCTGATGTAGGGTTGGGGAAAAGATGCAAAGCAGACACACCAACACCTATTCTGGGTCTGTGGAATGTAGAGTCCATTGTCTACAGTCAACTTCCTCGAACATCCGCAGAATCAGTGATGGGTCAGCATTGAGCAGGGGGCTGCAATTGTAACAGGCAAATGTATTAGAGAGGAAATGCACTGTATAAATCCTGCCACATGACCAGCTGACCATTATTACACAGAGAACCGTACTGGAACAGTAATGGACATGTGTAAACAGAGGGAGTAGTCACAGTATAAACGCTGCCAGTGGACTGTGTATTGGAACAGTAATGGACAGTGCGGGCTAGAGAGGGTGTAGCTACAGAATAAATCCCTGCCACATTAGTACTGGGTCCGTACGTGACACTGAGCTGTGTATATGGGGACATTGTAGAGATTTTATCAGATTTATTCTCCACTCCAGCATCATCCCACGTGGCAGCCTGGCGCTGTGTGCTGGATCTACAGTGAACAGAGAGGGCTGCAAAAGGAAACTGGCAGCATCATTCCTGTTGTACTAAAACATGTCGCATCGGATATTGGTGTGTGTGCTCCAGACCCAGAACAGGCAGACAGTAAACAGGACATTGGCAGCTGATCACAACTACAGCATGCAGACAGGCTCTTTGGCCCAATTCCCGTTTGCCTCTGCCTGACCCTAATTATCCCTCTAATCCTTTCCTATCCATCAACCTGTCCAAAAGGCATTTAAATGTCATAATTGTTCCTGCCTTTACCACCTCTGGCAATTTGATCCGTACATCCATCACCCCCTGTGTGAATAAAACAGTCTCTCAGTTCCTGCTCATATTAGGACATGGAATAGCACATCACAGAAACATCCCTTCAGCCCACAATGTCTATGCGAATGCAGCAAGATACAATTAATCATATCTCCTTGTAAATGATGTTATAGAGGTGTATAAAATCGTGATGGCAATAAGTAGGGTAAACGTGAATGGTCTTTTCCCAAGTGTTGGGGAATCATGAACCAGAGGACATAGGTTTAAGGGAAGAGGGGAAATATTAATAGGAACCTGGGAGCATTTTCTTATTCAGAGGATGGTGGGCCCATGGAACATGCTGCCAGTGGATGTAGTTGAAGCAGGGACTATAACGGCATTAAAAAGAGACATGGACAGTGTCGAGCAACTGACACATACTCCCAGTAAAGATCCAACAGGTTTATTGGCAGATTATGAAGTTACACGGCATGTTGGCATCACTGTCTGCATCACGACTGGCAGCTTGTGTCAGGAGCCGTCAGTATGGATGGTGCCGGTATGATAAAAGCCCGGACTGGAATATAGATAATAGTGGTGGGGAGCATTTGTGTGTTAGTATTGGTGAACCTATAAGTAGAGCAGATCTACAGACAGGTACATGGAAATGTTTAGAAGGAAATGGGCCAAGCACGGACAAATGGGACGACCTTAACTGGGGGATCTTAGCGGACATGAATGAATTGGGCCGAAGGGTTTTTCCTGCTGAATGACTACACATGATCTATATCCGTCCGTTCCCTGCAGGTCCATGAGCCTCTCTGAAAGCCTCTCCAATGCCACTATTGTATCTGCTTCCTCACCACCCATGGCAGGGTGCCCCAGCCACCCATCAGCCTCTGTGTAAACACTAGACCCACACATCTCCTATAAACTTTGTCTCACTCATCTTAAAGCTGTTCCCTCTCGTGCTTGACAATGTTGCATTGGGAAAGAAGGTCAATAGACAATAGGTGCAGGAGCAGAGGCCATTCGGCCCTTCGAGCCAGCACCGCCATCCAATGTGATCATGGCTGATCATCCCCAATCAGTACCCTGTTCCTGCCTTCTCATATCCCCTGACTCCCCTATTTTTAAGAGTCCAATCTAGCTCTCTCTTGAAAGTATCCAGAGAACCGGCCTCCACCGCCCTCTGAGGCAGAGAATTCCACAGACTCACAACTCTCTGTGTGGAAAAGTGTTTCCTCGTCTCTGTTCTAAATGGCTTACTCCTTATTCTTAAACTGTGGCCCCTGGTTCTGAACTCCCCCAACATGGGGAACATGTTTCCTGCCTCTAGCGTGTCCAAACCCTTAACAATCCTATATGTTTCAATGAGATCCCCTCTCATCCATCTAAACTCCAGAGTGTACAATCCCAGCCCCTCCATTCTCTCAGCATATGACAGTTCCGCCTTCCCGGGAATTAACCTGGTGAACCTATGCTGGGCTCCCTCAATATCAAGAATGTCCTTCCTCAAATTAGGGGATCAAAACTGCACACAATACTCCAGATGTGGTCTCACTAGGGCTCTGTACAACTGCAGAAGGACCTCTTTGCTCCTATACCAGACTCCTCTTGTTTATAAAGGCCAACATGCCATTTGCTTTCTTCAATGCCTGCTGTACCTGCATGCTTACTTTCATAGACTGATGTACAAGGACCCCCAGATCCCGTGGTACTTCATTTTTTCCCAACTTGACACCATTTAGATAATAATCTGCTTCCTGCTACCAAAGTGAATAACCTCATTTTATCCGCATTAAATTTCATCTGCCATGCACCTGCCCACTCCCCCAACCTGTCCAAGTCACCCTGCATTCTCATAGCATCCTCCTCACAGTTCACACTGCCACCCAGCTTTGTGTCATCTGCAAATTTGCTAATGTTACTTTGAATCCCTTCATACAAATCATTGATGTATATTGTAAATAGCTTCGGTCCCAGCACCGAGCCTTGCGGTACACCACTAGTCACTGCTTGCCATTCTGAAAGGGACCCGTTAATCCCTACTCTTTGTTTCTTGTCTGACAACCACTTCTCTATCCTACGCTTGGTCTCACCGATGTAGATCAGCTGACATCTAGAGCAGCGGATGCAATAGATGAGGTTGGAGGAGATGCTGGTGAACCCCTGTCGCACCTGGAACGACTGCTTGGGTCCTTGAATGGAGTTGAGGGGGGAGGTAAAGCAACAAGTGTTGCATCTCTTGCGGTTGCAAGGGAAAGTGCCTGGGGAAGGTGTGGTGCGGGTGGGAAGGGAAGAAGTGACCTGGGAGTTACGGAGGGAGCGGTTCTGGCTGTGATGCGCTGGCACCAGCAGGACCTCGCATTGATTCTCCCGAAACTTCGGACCTCACTCACCCAGACCTGCAACGAACCCCAACTATACTTCATCCTCCGGATGAACCACCTCTTCAAATCAATGATTCCTGGCCCCACTTAACACCACCAAGGACGCCATCTGAAACTAGCCCGCCTCCAGGCCGCTCTGCCATCGACACTCCGCGACTCGACCGCCCGCAGGCCCCAGGCCCCACCTCTGGCCTGCGCCACCTGCCCGAGTCCCCGCGACGCCATCTTGGCCACAAGGAGCGGCTCCAGCACTCACCAAGCACTAACCTCATCTGGCCTTTGTCCAACCATCTGCCCCTCAAAACCCCCTCACCTCGGCGTCAGCGTTCAACGTTCCGACCATCCCGACCATCCTGAACATCCCGACCACGGGGTGAAACAAGGGAGGAGGAGGAGGAGGAGGAGGACTGTGGTGAACGGTATTGCCTTCCACCACAGTGTGAGAACGTGTGGTGGATGTCTGTGTTTGAATTATGTTGTGTATTGTGTCCATTTTTTAATTGTCAAAACACTGCATGGTAAATTTATTATCACTGCCACTTAGGGTGCATATGACAAATAAAGTTGAACTAGTGAACTATTGAACCTGTATCCTAAGATTTTGGTCTCCTAATCGGAGGAAAGACATTCTTGCCATAGAGGGATTACAGAGAAGGTTCACCAGACTGATTCCTGGGATGTCAGGACTTCCATATGAAGAAAGACTGGATAGACTCGGCTTGTACTCGCTGGAATTTAGAAGATTGAGGGGGGATCTTATAGAGACTTACAAAATTCTTAAGGGGTTGGTCAGGCTAGACGCAGGAAGATTGTTCCCGATGTTGGGGAAGTCCAGAACAAGGGGTCGCAGTTTAAGGATAAGGGGGAAGTCTTTTAGGACCGAGATGAGAAAAACATTTTTCACTCAGAGAGTGGTGAGTCTGTGGAATTCTCTGCCACAGAAGGTAGTGGAGGCCAGTTCATTGGCTATATTTAAGAGGGAGTTAGATGTGGCCCTTGTGACTAAAGGGATCAGGGGGTATGGAGAGAAGGCAGGTACAGGATACTGAGTTGGATGATCAGCCATGAACATATTGAATGGCGGTGCAGGCTCGAAGGGCCGAATGGCCTCCTCCTGCACCTATTGTCAAATTTTCAATGTTTCTAGGTATGCATCTATGACTTGCTAGGCTTTGTCCTGCCACTTCTCTCTGCCAACTTTCTTACACTCCCCGCCCTCCCCACAATCAATCTAAAGGAAGTTCTCGACCCAAAATGTAATCTCACCATGTACTCCACAGATGCTGCCTGACCCATTTAGTTAGAAACATAGAAAATAGGTGCAGGAGGAGGCCATTCGGCCGTTCATGCCAGCACCACCGTTCATTGTGATCATGGCTGATCGGCCCCTATCTATAACCCGCGCCTGCCTTCTCCCCATATCCCTTGACTCACTCCACTAGCTCCTATCCAACTCTCTCTTAAATCCATCCAGTGACTTGGCCTCCACTGCCTTCTGTGGCAGGGAATTCCATAAATTCACAACTCTCTGGGTAAAAAGTATGTTCTCAGCTCAGTCTTAAATGACATCCCTTTTATTCTAAGACGGTGTCCCCTGGTTCTGGACTCATCGAACATTGGGAACATTTTTCCTGCATCTAGCTTGTCCAGTCCTTTTATAATTTTATGTTCTATAAGTTGCTCCGTATTTTGTCTTTTTTTGTAAACCAGCATCTGCAGTTCCTTGATAATATATTAATAAGCAGAGGGCACAGGGTTAAGGTAAGGAGGAGGTCTTTAGCGGGGTTGGACAGAAGACTTATCACCCAGAGGATGGTTGGAATATGGAATGCACTGCCTGAGAGGATGGTGACAGCAGAGGAAATGGCAACATTTTCAGAAGTAATCAAGATGAGCACTTGAATCACCAAGGCCTAGAAGGTGACAGGATCATATGCTGAAATTTGGGAATGATATAAATGGATTCTTAATGAGGCAGCATGGACAATGTGAACTGAACGGCCTGTATCCGTGCTGTGTGATGCTTTGTCTCTATCAGTTTGATGCCTGGGGCAGATCATTGACGATTTGCATTAACACAGGGCAGGCAATCTACTTTTGATTCCCGTTTTGGCTGTGTTTCTGTGAGAAGACACTAAGTGATCTTGACCATCATTGATGCAGGATTCTAATTCATTGATAAAACATTGCAGGGGTGGACAGCAGAAAAGGGACACAGGAAATTCACTCATTGGTTGAGCAGGCCAGGACTTTATCCCTTGGAGCGCAGGAAGGTGAAGGGTGGATCTTATTGAGGTGTATACTATCATGAGAGGACATGATAGTATAAATGCACAGTCTTTTAACCAGAGTAGGGGAACCAACACCAGAGGGCCATGGGTTGAAGGTGGAGAGGGGGAAAGATTGAATAGGGAACCCCAGGGGCAAACTTTTTTTTTTTTTAATGCATAGGGTAGTAGATGTATGGAACAAGCTGCCAGAGGAGGTAATTGAGACAGCTACTGTCACTACAAGTAAGTAGTGGGAGGTCAGAGACACTGATGCTGCGTCTGGTTGCTACAACTCGAGTGGTAAGCGTGTCCAGATTCAGCTCCTGAAGGACCATGTTGGGTCACTGGAGAAGCAGCGATGATCTCAGGAATATCCGAGATAACGAGAATAAGGCATGTGTGGCATTGGTGCGGGCTTTGGGGGGGGGGGGGGGGGTGGGGGGGGCCCCTTCTTTCTCTCCTTCTGGGGGTGGCCTTTCCCCTTCCTATCCCTTTCTCTCCCCCCTCTCCGAGATGCCTTCTTTTGGGGTGGGGGGGGTGGGGGGGGGGGGGGCCCTCTCTTCCCTCTTTCCTCCCCGGGGGGGTGGTGGGGGGGGGGGGGGCTGGGGGGGGGGGGGGGGGGGGGCGGCACTTACCTTTCCCTCTCCCCCTCCTCCTCTCTTCTTCCGCTCCTCTTCTCCTTTCCTTTTTCACTCCTCTCCTCCATCTCCTTCTTTTTTCTCACTTCCCTCCCCAGCTCTATGTGTGCAAGCATGTGCGGGCTTTTCCAGAGTTGTGTGATGCATGTGCGGGTATTTTGGGCGGGGAAAGGCCTGTGAAATCAGCCATGTTTGCCAGACGTTACTGAGTTTATGGTGTGTTACAGAAATGAGTTGCTTAAAGCTTAAATAAAGTCAAGTTGTACATTCCTCTGTGTAATCATATACATCAGAAGAGACGGAGCTTATTAATGTCCTGAGTCTGTCTGGTGCATCATTGAGCCACACTCATCAATAAGTGATATAGTGTATGAAGCCAGTGCTTCCAATCTTTACAGCAGCAGGTGGAGTTGGGATCCAGATCCAAGCGTTGGCTTTCAATAGTTTCTCCATCCCGATGTCGGACTGCTTGACTTCTGAGATTGAGTTGCTTAATTGTTGTGAGGCAAATGAAACTTTAACACTACTCGTAATTTACTTGACTTTATTTAAGCTTTAAGCAACTCATTTTTGCAATACATAAACTCAGAAACTCACAATTAACAGCTTTGTCTTCAGCTGCCCAGACCCCATGTGCTGTCGACTCCTTACTGATCCAGAGCAGAGACCAATGTCTGGCACAGCGATTGTCCTGTGAAAGTGGAAGTTTACTCCCAATCCTCCACGTACATTGCAGATCCACTGGAGCGGTTCTTGTATGTGTCAATATTCAATAGTCAATATTATTCCTCGCATACACCCGAGAGATGCAGTTGAAATGAATTTGTCAGTCAGCAGCGGATACAAAGAAAAAAAAAAAAAAAAATAAATTTTTTAAAAAAAAAAAAAAAAAAGAACACACACATCAGAGGGGAGTACAGAGAAGGTTCACCAGACTGATTCCTGGGATGGCGAATCTGTGGATTTCTCTGCCACAGAATGTGGTTGAGGCCAGTTCATTGTCTATATTTAAGAGGGAGTTTTACGTGGCCCTTGTGGCTGAAGGGATCAGGGGGTATGGAGAGAAGGCAGGTACAGGATACTGAGTTGGATGATCAGCCATGATCATATTGAATGACGGTGCAGGCTACTATTTTCTATGTTTCTATGTTTCAATGTTTCTATGTTTCTATAACAGCCTATTGCACTTTATCTGTTTATTTCTGCGTATAACCATATAATGACCATATAACAATTACAGTACGGAAACAGGCCCTCTCGGCCCTTCCAGTCCACGCCGACCATTTGTTTTCCCCTAGTCCCATCTACCTGCACTCAGACCATACCCCTCCATTCCTTCACGTCCATATACCTATCCACTTTACTTTTAAATGTTAAATTCGATCCTGCCTCCACCACTTCTGCTGGAAGCTCATTCCACACAGCACCACCCTCTGAGTAAAGAAGTTCCCCCTCACGTTACCCCTAAACTTCCGTCCTTAATTCGCATGTCATGCCCTCTTGTTTGAATCTGCCTACCTCAATTGGGAAAAAAAAAAATCCAAATCCCCAATACACACCCCCCCAAAAAAAGCCACGTCAACTCTGTCTATACCTTTCATCATTTTAAAGACCTCGACAATCATGTCCCCCCTTAACCTTCTGCACTCCAAAGAATAAAGACCTAACTTGTTCAACCTTTCTCTGTAACATAGTTGCTGGAACCCTGGCAACATTCTAGTAAATCTCCTCTGTATTCTCTCTATTTTGTTGACATCCTTCCTATAATTAGGCGACCAAAATTGTACACCATACTCCAGAATTGGTCTTACCAATGCCTTGTACAATTTTAACATTAACAGTGGCTGAATGGGAGATGTCAGAGAGTAATAGTAAGATTAATCGAGAACTTACCAGTTCGAAGTTTGATCGTTATTTTATGAGTAGTAACGATGAGGGATTACGTGAAGAAGCCCGCCTGGCGCTGGAACGGCATACTTCAAAGCAGCGGCATGAAAAACACAGAACATAATAGCCGGAGTAAGATAGTAAGGCTCAACATAGATTTAGAACTACCAGATGATCATTTATTTTATGAGGGTCGGGAGTGGAGGGCACGTAATCCCTCATCGTTACTCCTCATAAAATAACGATCAAACTTCGAACTGGTAAGTTCTCGTTTAATCTTACTATTTATTTCAGAGTCACGTGAGTGACTACGTGAAGATTTTGAAGCTTTCTGTGTTTTTTATGTCGTAGACTCCTTCCATACGACGCTCGTTCAACACAGTAATGAGAAAAATAACACATTTTTTCCTCCAAACATTGCCTCAAGTTATGTGATAAATTATTTCACATTATAAAAGAATAAAAGTAATGCCCTTTCTATTGAAAGGCAAGTTTATCACAAAATATCAATTGATATATATAATTTGATGGTATGAATAAAGCAACAATTATAGAGAACCCAACACTCCGTCCAATCGTGACACAATGACTGATTTCATTAAATTTACTATTTATTTTACACCCTCCTGTGGCCTTGCATCTTTGCTCGAAAGCGGGCTCTTCCTGTGCCATTCCTAGTGAATGTATCTACCTCCTTAACAGAGTGTAATTTTTCACATTCAGTGTCTAGTTCCACTGAGTGTTATTCAATGTTTAACACATCTAGAAATACATTTCACCTCTAGAACCATACAGTTTTACTGAAACCTAATGTGGGGTTTTTTGTGTGTAAAAAGTAGTGCTGTCTCATTACCACAGAGTGACTCTTACTTACTTTAACATATTTCCTCAATGTTCACACATACACACAACTTAAGGCCGACAGGATATGCTTATAGGTTTACCTTGGTTTCCAGCTCTTCTTTGGTCTGCTTTGTTTGGTATAAATTCATAAACATATTGATAATGTAATCTGTATCCACATACAATTATAACGTAATATTTACAATGTTTGCACTCTTAATCTTGATACTAAAGTCATCAGCATTATTACTTTCAATGTTAACTTTTTTTTTTTTTTTTGAATCATTGATATAAACTGGAGTCCCATTGGCCTAAGGCAATTCAGGACTATATGATCTCCAAACTTAGTGTAATTACAATTTTGGACAGATGATATATATATATATTATATATATATATATATAATAATATATATATATATAATTTATATATAGATATATATATATATATATATATATATATACATATATATATATATATATATATACATATATATATATATATATATATTATATATATATATATATACTATAGTATTAATATATATATTTACTATATATATATATATATATACCTATATTTATATCTACATATATATCCCCTTTTCATATCGGGCATTTTACGAATGAACCTGATAAACTTCTTGGTTAGTATATTGTCCGTAAATAGGACGATAAACACTCTGAGCTGAGCCCTTATTATTGGCTCTATCAATTAGATACTCAGAGAAAAAATGCAATCCACAAGAACTCACATATATCTAATATGACAAATAATTTTACTGTATACAACAGACTTACAATTTTTTTTATATAAAATATTGTTTTTTTTTTCTTCTTATTTCTGCATATTGCAGGTATTAATACTTCTTTATACATAATTATTTTATTGTTATGTTGTTATATTAGTTTAAAAACATTCATAGTCACTTTATGACCATTAACCTATTGTAATGGTGATCAACCTGCAGATAGTCAATTCAATATTTTCATATTATGGATGCCTTTGTACAATAAATTACTACAACTATGAATCATCACAAGTGTTTCAACATCAACTCAATATTTATTGAAAACCATGAAGAGGTCCGTTTTGGACCACCAAAATGCCCTATCTGGCAGTGTCTTGCTATATTTTCATCAGGACACTGCCCTATTCAGACAAAAAAATGAGGAACATAAAAGAACATTTTTCCTCATATAATTGAGAGAAAGCATTCCACCTTTCCTGTTCTTTGGTTTTAATCCACGAAAACATTTGAAAAGATCGGTTATTTAATCTGTAACACAACCAGATTAATCGTAAGTAATCCATATTAATGACAATGTATTTTCTTCACCCCTTATTGTGTTGTCTGTGATAACATTGCCTCTTTCTTAGAGATAAACAGCTGGACCCTAAAACATTTTAGTATATTGCCACATCTGTTTATTCAGTTAATCACATGATTATTATTTTACTTATCTTAAGTGATTGCAATATATGCCACAGCCCTGGTATTGTTCACCTTGATATGACATGGACACTTCCCCCCCCATAATAGAACAATCGATATTTAATCCATAATTCCTTATACTTCATAATATAATACAAATGTTTTGGAGAATTTCTTAGGACAATTACATTTGCATTTACCTGGTATTATTGTCCGTAAATAGTCCCAACAAAGAGGACGTATCAATAATCTTTATAAGAATAGATATTTTTATCTTACCCAAAAAAAATATTCCACGGAAGCTGTCCATCATCTGTTAATACTTGCTTACAGCTTGCAACAGCTGCTAAGCTTATATGTTGAAGCAACTTGTGAACCCCCTTTTTTTTTTTTAATCCATTACTTTAATAATGATAATGTATCATTTGGTATTTGCATAAGCCTGACACAAAGGCATACACAAGCTTCTGTATTCCTTCTTTTTGGAGCTTTATTTACTCTTACCTAGCGCTCCTTTCCTAATGGAGGGACACAAGTATCGTCAACAAAGCAATAAGACATATTTTGTATCATGGAAACAATTTTCCCCCTTTTATGGTGCTGAATGAAATTACTCCTAAATCCAGAATAGTAATTTATGAATATTTATGAATGCCTAAAACATAGGCTTTATGTGATGGGGTCAAGTCCTTGCCTTTTCAACAGGCTTGATAATTTGCAGCACTAATTTGCAGCTGACTCTAATTTAAAAACTCTGAATCAAGATAAACCATGACCATGTCCTCATTAGTGCAAGTACTGATCTTTTATCAGTGCAATTGTTCTTTCCCAGTATTCCTGTTTAACAGCCTTAAACTGATTTAATCTTTTAGACAAATGTTTTAACTTGCACCGCTTGACCCATTTTAATTAATTTCAAGCACCTGTATATTTGATTAACACTTTGTTAATAACAATGTATTTCAATATTGAAGATGTTCCACTTTAATAAAATGTTCTTACACTGTGAAATGTAATTATAAAATAATGTTTTGTATGGTTTTTACCATCACATCTGTACACGGAAGGTAATTTATAATATATTATCTAATGTACGTACCCCCTTCTTTTACTTGGAGTTACTTTTGGGTTGCAAACCTAAAATCAAAAATTTTTACGTTATTCTTATACAGGTGAACCAATCCTTTCTACAATTTTTTTTTATAGTCCTTAATTATATTAAATTAATGATCATAATGTAATCCCCCACAATCGGAGATTTCATTCTTAATTTATTTTGTAACAAGTTCAACGTGCAACCTCCTTCAACGTACTTCAAGAAGCCTTCCTTTTCCCCAATTATATGGGTCGCGGATAAGGCTATGTTTGATTATGTGTATTTATCACTACTTCTGCCTTAGTTTTGATCCAATTATCAAATCTTTATATTGGATCATAATTTTTCCCCCCAAAGTTTTAAAGACCAATAGACCCTGTTTTTTTTTGTAAATTCAATCATTACTTTGAATAATCATAAGGCATGTTTTTATTCCATAATAAATCAGGCGTTTAACATAACCCTGATATTGGTATTGATCTGCAAATCTAGAGTGACGGATTTGTCCCCATTGAGCTCCACAAACTGATGCAATTAATTTTTACTTTCAAATGTATGGTAATAATTTAGCACGAATATTTTATTTTGTTTTCATTAAATGGAAATGCCAATGCACCATTTTTGAAATACTTTTAAAATCGTATTTCCTATATCTCACTTATATCGGATAAATCATAACCGGATTCACCGTTGATATCTTATAAAGTTCAACGATTTATCATAATTCTGCTGTTTCACCTAACAGCTTTGGTTGAGGCCAATTTTTTTTTTTCCCATATTTACTTTTCATGGCCTCACTCATACATTCAGTATCAAACCTAGTACACTTCTATATTATTCTGTGCTGAAGTGTACTTTAAATAAAACATAAAAAGTTGTTATAATTATCACGTTTTAATCATCAACAGCTTTAGTGAGAGACCAATTAATTTTGGTTTCCTCCCATGGTTATTTTCCATGGCCTCACTTCTTAATCAGGTGTTGTACTTACAACCTTTATATATTATATTTTACTGGTGCTGTGGTGGGTACTTCATGACCAGACCACCACTATCAGTGCATTTTTAGGGTCAGTTTTTCCATGTTTATTTTACTTGCCCTTGTTTACTCCTGAGTTTTTTTTTTCACTCAAGGAGACTACCTTCAAATATATCTGAGGTAGATATTCCCACCATACTCCATCATATATATTAATATATGAAACCCCCTTTAGGGTAGGTTAGGGAATGTTTTTGGGCCTTTTAACCCTTTTTGGCTTGAATTCTTATTTACTTTATTTTATTTTTTGGAATCTTTTTTCCATTATTTTTTCAAGCCATAAAGCTTTTTTAGTCTGAAGGCCTTTTATTGATTTTTTTAAAATTATGGCCTTTCTGACTTTATAAAATTTCCCACCCCCCGTGCCAAAAGTTTGTGGAGCGAATAAAAAATCTTTCTAACATAATTTTGACGGCCACCGGTATCGGAACCGGCTCCGTAATCTCCCGTTCCGATCGCTGCCCTTAGGACGTTCTTTTAAAACTCCGTTGTTTTTCAACTTATTTTTTCCTTTTAAATTAGTTTTAAATTCTGGTATTCAATACCAGCCACGGAGTTTTTTAGACCCTGAAAATGTTTTCCACTGCACTTACCTGCGGGCCGTCCCTACCGCTGTCGAGGAGCTGCCTCTGCAGCTATTGCACTGCCGTCAGCGTCGACGTAATGCCGTTCCAGCGCAAGGCGGGCCTTCTTCACGTAGTCACTCACGTGACTCCGAAGTAAAATGGTGGATGGCTGTTTGTCAGGTTGGCAGCCGGTGACCAGTGGGGTGCCTCAGGGATCTGTGTTGGGTCCACTGTTGTTTGTCATGTACATCAATGATCTGGATGATGGGGTGGAAAATTGGATAAGTAAGTATGCAGATGATACTAAGATAGGTGGTGTTGTGGATAATGAAGTAGACTTTTTTCAAAGTCTACAGAGAGATTTGGGCCATTTGGCAAAGTGGGCTGAAAGATGGCAGATGGAGTTTAATGCTGTTAAGTGTGAAGTGCTAACAACTTGGCAGGAAAAATCATAAATAGGACGTACATGGTAAATGGTAGGGAATTTGTGGAATGCTATGTGGAACAGAGGGATCTAGGGAATAACTGTGCATAGTTCCCTGAAGGTGGAATCGCATGTAGATAGGGTGGTAAAGAAAGCCTTTGTGTGCTGCCTTTTATAAATCAGAACATTGAATATAGGAGTAGGGAAGTAATGTTAAAATTGTACAAGGCATTGGTCAGACCAATTCTGGTGTATGGTGGTACATTTTTGGTCGCCTAATTTATAGGAAGGATGTCAACAAAATAGAGAGAGTACAGAGGAGATTTACTAGAATGTTGCCAGGGTTCCAGCAACTGATACAGAGGAAAGTTTGAACAAGTTAGGTATTTATTCATTGGAGCCGCGGAAGGTTAAGGGGGGAAAATTGATTGAGGAGTCTTTAAAATGATGAAAGGAATAGACAGAGTTGACGTGGATAAGCTTTTCCCATTGAATGTAGGGAAGATTCAAACAAGAGGGCATGACATGTGAATTAAGGTGACAGAAGTTTAGGGGCTAATTGAGGGGGAACTTCTTTACTCAGAGGGTGGTGGCTGTGTGGAATGAGCTTCCAGCAGAAGTGGTGGAGGCAGGATTCGATTTTAACATATTTAAAAAGTAAAGTGGATAGGTATATGGACGTGAAGGGAATGGAGGGGTATGGTCTGAGTGCAGGTAGATGGGACTAGGGGAAAACAAATGGTCGGCACGGACTGGAAGGGCCGAGTGGGCCTGTTTCCGTGCTGTAATTGTTATATGGTTAGATGGTTATATTATATGTAGCACCTCACACTTAACAGCATTAAACTCCATCTGCCATCTTTCAGCCCACTTTTCCAAATGGCCCAAATCTCTCTGTAGACTTTGAAAATCTACTTCATTATCCACAACACCACCGATCTTAGTATCGTCTGCATACCTTACTTATCCAATTTTCCACACCCATCAAACCAGATCATTGATTGTACATGACAAACAACAGTGGACCACCCAACACAGGTCCCTGAGGCACTCCCACTGGTCAACACGGCTTCCAACCTGACAAAACAGCCATTCCGCCATTACTCTCTGACATCTCCTATTCAGACCACTGTTTAATCCATCTTGCTACACCGCCATTGAACACCAAAGATTGAACCTTCTTCAACCAGCCATTTCCATGGGGAACCTTGTCAAAGGCCTTACTGAAATCCAGTATAGACAAGCATCCATGCCACTGCTTTACCCTCATCAATTCTCCCTAGTTTACCTCTTCAAAAAAATCAAGAAGGTTTGTCAAACATGACCTTCCAGGCACAAATCCATGTTGACTGTTCCTGATCAGACCCTGTTTATCCAGATGCTTATATATATTATCTCTAAGTATCCTTTCCATTATATTTGCCCACCACTGACCGTCAAACTAATAGGTCTATAATTGCTAGGTTTATTCTTTGAAACCCTTTTAAACAATGGAACAACATGCACAGTACGCCAATCCTCCGGCACACTATTCCGTTTTCTAATGACATTTGAAATATTTCTGTCATAGCATCTGCTATTTCTACACTAACTTCCCTCAATGTCCCCCCCCCCACCCCCCCACCCCCCCCCCCCCCCCCCCCCCTAGGTAAAATCCTGTCAGGACCTGGAGACTTATCCACTTTTATATTTTTCAAAAGTGTCAGTACTTCCTCTTTTTGAATCTCATAGTTTCCATAGCCTACTCTATTTTTCCCCTTAATCTCACAGAGTTCAATATCTTCTCCTTGGTGAATACCGAAGACAATAAATTGATCAATATCTCACCCCATCTCTTTTGGCTCTGCAGATAGCTGTCCATTCTGGTTCTCTAATGGTCCAATTTTTATCCCCTCGTTATCCTTTTGCTATAAATATAGCTGTATAAACCCTTTGATTTACTTTCACCTTTCTTTGCCAAAGCAACCTCATATCTTCCTTTAGCCTTCCTAATTTCTTTCTTAAGATTCTTTTTACATTCTTTATACCCCTCTAGCACCTCATTTACTCCATGCCTCCTATAAGTAATGTAGATATCTCTCTTTTTATTTCGAAACAAGTTGTCCAATTTTCCCTTGAAAACCATGACTCTTTCCAATTTTTACTATTTCCTTTCAACCATAACTGGGACATAAAGATTCTGTACTCTTACAATTTCCCCTTTAAATGTCCCTCCATTTCTCTTCTACATCCTTCCCATGAAACAATGTGTCCTAATTCACTCCTTTAAAATACTTACGCATTTCCCTCAAAGTTAGCCTTTCTCCATTCAAAAATCTCCACCCTAGGTCCAGTTCTGACTCTCTCCAAAATTATATTGAAACTAATGGTATTGTGATCACTGGTCCCGAAGTGCTCTCACCAACGCATACCTCCGTCACCTGCCTCCTCATTTCCTAACAGGAGGTCCAGCACTGCCCCTTCTCTCTGGTCGATACCTCTAGTACTGCAGGCAAAATACTATCCTGCACACATTTACAAACTCCAAAACATCCCCCAGTTACCGAAATGTGTTTCCCAGTCTATTTTTTGGAAAATTGAAATCTCCCACAATCACTACCTTGTGCTTACTACTAATATCTGCTTATCTCCTTACATATTTGCTCTTCCAATTCTCGCTCCCCATTTGGCGGTTCTATAGTACACCCTTAAAAGTGTTGCTACACCGTTCCCACTTCTCATTCCACCCAAATAGCCTCCCTAGACGAGCCCTCTAATCTATCCTGCCAAAGCACTGCTGTAATATCTTCTTCTGACAAGCAATGCAACACCTCCCCCTCTGGCGCCTCCAATCTATCACACCTGAAGCAACGAAATCTGGTAATATTTAGTTTCCAATCACAGCCCTCCTGCAACCATGTTTTCACTGATTTCGCACAACGCATCATATTTCCATGGTGTCAATCAAGGCTCCTAAGTTCATGCCACCTTACTTACAATGCCTACCTAGCATTAAAATATACACATTTTATAAACCCACCATCCCTATATTCTTGTCTATTATCTTTTTCATCTTCTCGCCTACATTTTGGGTTCCGAGAATTGCTTCCACTTCTATGCCTCTTCCGCCCAACCTGACCCCTGAGCCTTCTGACCGCGAGTGGCCGCTTCCCCCCAGCGGCTTTCTGTAGAAGTCTCCCCAGTGAGCCTTTTGCAAAATCTCCCTGCAGATATGGTTCCCCCTCGTGATGGTTCAAGTGCAACCCGTCTTTTGTGTACCAGATCATGCCTTCCCCAAAAGATGGTCCAGTGGTTCAAGAAAACTTGAATCGCCTGCCCACTGCACCGCAATTCTAAGCCATGCATTTATCCTCCTACCTCATTTCATTCCTACTCTCACTGTCACGCGTGCACAGGCAGTAAGATTTGTAAATCGTTACCCTTTTGTCTGCTCCTTAACTTGTGCGCCCTCCCCCGATACGTTCGCCTAAATTCTCCCCTTCAGGAGACCTCGTCACTTTTTTCTGCCCCTATGTCATTATCCCGGTACCTATGTGGACAACACATCAGGCTCCTCTCCCTCCCTTATCAGAATCTTTTGGACACGTTCTGACACATGGCGTGGGACCCTGGCACCATGGTAAGGCAACTACCACCCGGGTCTCCGATGCGTCCACAGAAATCGCCCTATCCGACCCTAACTATAGACGGTCCCCTAAGTACAATTGCCCTCCTCTTTTTGCCTACCCTTCTGAGCATCAGGGCCTGGTCTCTGTGCGGAGGCCCGGCCGCTGTTGCTGCCCCAGCTAGGCTTCCCCTCTCAATCGTACTAAACCCGAGTACTATTTCCAGGTGTTACGGTCACAGGGGTACTCTCTACGCCCCCGCCTCTGCCCACTTGCCTCTTCCTAACTGTGACAACTTGGTCTGCCTCCTGTGGTTTGTCTCTGTGGGAGTGAATACTCCCTGTGCTCCTCTCTTAATGACCTCCTCAATCCTCCCTGACCTGACGGGGGTCATTCGAGCTGCTGCTCAGGTTCTAACACCCACCCCCCCCCGCAGTCCTTTAAAGCGAGGCCCCATCTCGACACATCTGGCGCAGATGTTGGATGTTGGAGGGCCTATCAGATCCCTGACCTCCCACATCTGACAAGCAGAACAGTCACGGGCCCTTGCCTACATACTCCCCCTTACACAGGATAAATATCAACACAATATAAAATCACTACAAACTGCTTGAAATCTGACTGTAATCAGCTTATACGCTTACCTGGATCACTTCCACAATCAAGCGGCTCTCAAAAAAAACCACTTTTCCAAATGGAACGTTATGGATTTAGGAAAAAACAAGCCCCGCGCTAGATTTTAAACCTTACCGGTCGGGTGTCGCTCCTCCCCCTCCTTCTCTTCCAACGGCTCCTGTGGGCCTCTGTTATTTCCTACTGTTATAAAATAAAAAACATATATAGAAGGATAAATAAGATTGACTGTAAATTTTAAAAATATTAAGAATGTATGTGACGATAATATTTTCTTTTTCTTTGATCATATATTATTTCTTCTTAATATGTAATTACTTCTAATAAAAATATTATATACAAAAAAAATAATAATACACAAAGTTCTATGCCATGTGGCCAGGCCTCCTACAGCTGGCAACCAGAACCTGCTCTCGAGCCAGGGTCGACGAAGAGAGAGAGAATTCTTGGAGATTCTGGTATTTAAGCTTCAGATGAGTCACCGTCACCTGACGCAGCTGGCCAATCGTGTAAGGAGCCGATTAACCCTTGAATCCTGACTCCCAGCACGGGGCTCTGCACTTCAGGAGACGAGAACATAGAGGTTTAGTTACATAGCATTCACCCAGAGGGGGGGGGGAGTACCTAACAGTGGGAGAGAGGGCGTAGGGATGGGGGTGGGGAGGAATGGTGGTAAGAGTGATCCGAGAGGGGTTAGGGAAGGGATGGTGAAGGAGGGAGGGATGGGGGAGGAGAGAGGTGGTGGAAGGTGATGGGTGGGGCAAGCGGAGAGAGAAATGAAAGAGTGTGGAGGGGGGGTGGGGGAGTATGGGTAGTGGGAAGTGGTGGATAGTGGGAGAGAAGGGGTAAGGAAAGTCGTGGGGGATTTGAGAGGGGGGAAGGAGAGGAGCGTGTTACATTCTGCGTCTCCTTGAATTCTCCATCCCGACACATCATGGCGGACTGTGTTAACACCAAAAGCGGGGTGAGGTCCCCAGATGGGGGACTTTCTTATAAGGGAGTTGTTCCCCTTTATAATTGGGGACCTGGGGTTGGAGAGTGTTGCACAGAGCGGTGGTGTTGTAACAACTATGAGTCGTTCACGGGCTCGTCCGCCGCTGTATTTTCTGCTGCGAGGAAGAGACCGTGTTCCACGTGTATATGGAGTGCGAGATGTTTACTGCCCCTGAAGCAATATCTGAAGGGGTTGTTTATTCCTCAAGTTCTGATGGTAGCATTTTAATCCCACAATCTGAGGTGTTCGGACACAAGGCGTGGAATGGAGAGAGGCCGGGGTGCGGGGGGGGAAAGGATACTTACCTGGGCCTTGTCCAAAACCATTCGCGCGTCAGGCAACGGGGCAGTCGGCTGCTGCCCTATTCGGGACTTCGTCCGGTGCACGTGTGTCCCTGGAGTGGGAACACGCGGTGTCTACGGGGACTTGGAGGCCTTTCGAGTGGCGCTGGTCACCGCGTGGGGTTTGAGAGTATTGTAAACAATTGTACTGTTGTAATATAATGATTTTTTTTGATATAGTGTAATTTTGAATTATGTTTTAATGTGTTGATATCATATGATTGATCGATAAAGTGAAGTTTTGTGAAGAGGAAAATAAGAGGGAAACGGTTGTGTGTTGCGGGTGGGAGGCGCAGATTAGGGGTGGGAGGGGGTGAGGATATGTGAGGGGGGAAGAGATCGCGGTCTGGGGATCTGGGAGATGAGAGGGGAGGGGTAGAGGGATGCCTATGGGCGAATGGCTTGTGGATGAGGAGAGTGAGAGCGGAGTTGGGTGAGGATTGGTGAGGGGCGAGGAGAGAGGGGTGGGGAGGGAGTGAGAGGGTCGCTATGAGGAAAGTGGCTTTTCGAGGAGGTGAGGGCGAGATGGTGAGAGCGTGCGGAGAGTAGAGGGGGTAGGATTGAGAGGAGCTGGGGAAGCAGAGGAGAGAGGGAGAGGGCGAAGAGAGGTGGGAGGGAAGGTGAGCGAGGTAGGATGGTGGTAGGGGGAGGCGTGGGCTTTGATTTAGGTAGAAGTGTGTGGATTTTGGGAGTGGGAAGAGCTTGGTACGGGGGACGTGGAACGGGGCGTGCAGGGGAGAGAGGAAAGGTGTTGTTGGGTCTGATGTAAGGGATCCGAGTGTAGGGGGAGAGGTGTTGAGAGGTGATGGGTGGAGGTTATGAGGGGCAGGAGAGGGAGTCACTGGGGCTGAGATTGGTTTGAGGGTGTGGAGGGGAGAGCGGTGGGGAGGAGAAAGGTTGTTCATGGAAAGTGGAGAGAGGTGTGCGGGAGGGGGGGAGGGAGGGGGATTTGGGTATGAGTGGGATGGAGAAGCGGATGGAGGGATTGATGGTTTGGTTTGGGGAGGGAGGGGGAATGAGTAGAATCATAGAATAATAGGTGCAGAGTAGGCCGATTCAGTCCCTTCGAAGCCTGCACCGTCCTTTTCAATATGATCATGGCTGTCATCCAATCTGCAGCAATCCTGTACTCTGCCTGGCTTCCATTGTACAGACCTGATCCTTTAGACACAGGACCACATGCCTAGCTAGGATGCTGGGCCGTGATCCTACTTGGAGTGCTGGAATGCAGCAGACCTACTGCCTGCAGGCGTAGAGATTGACGTTTGTTTTTCATGCTTTTTTTAAATTTTTAGTGCAGTATAAAGATTGTTCTTTGGCGGGGGAGGCTGCGCAGGGTTAAGGGACGGGAAAGAGCTAGACTCCCCGTCGCTTCCTCGGTGGGGTAATGCTGACTATTTCAACCGTAGTCGGACGTCCTCGCGTGTCCCACTCGCGGGCCCTGACCTCTGGTTCGGAGCGGCCTCTTAATGCCGGGGACCTGGGACCGGACGCAGAGCTCGAGCAAACTACAGCGGCCAAGCGCTGAGAGTCTCAGACGGAGATGGCGAGTGCCTACTAGGGGTCGTGTTGAGCTCCGGAGCGCTTGGGCCGCTTTGCTCCAACATCGTGGAGCTATGGTTTGAGGGCTCCAATGCAGGCGACGTGAAACAAATCCCTGGAATCCTGGGGCACTTTGACGAGAGTTCAGCACGTGGCATCTCCACCCGGCGCGGCCAGTGGACTTTGGAGATGCGGACTCGGTAGGAGGGAGCCGACTCTGGGGTCAGGCCGCTGAGGAGGTCCCCAGCCCCGAGTTCGTACCTGCATCACACCTAGCGTGGGGAGCGGGCTGGACATCAGGCCGCCGTGAGCGGCGACTGCAGGGGGCTCGCGGGAGGCCTCCGACCACGGGGGGAACAGCGAGGAAACATTGCAGAGACTGACTTTGGTGCCTCCTCACTAAGTGGGAAATTTTGATTCCTGCTGTTGTTATGTGGGGGGGATGTTTTATGTTGAATTCTATCCTGACTCATGTTGTGTTGTGTCTTTTATTTTTTTACTGATGTATGTCTGCCACCCCTAATATGGTGATTTTAATTTTGCTTGTGCCGTTATGGCATTCCTTGGTCGGTGACAAATAAATGCTTTAATATAACAAATATAACAATTACAGACGGAACAGCCTCTCGCCCTTCAGTCCGAGCGACATTATGTTTTCCCTTAGTCCCATCTACCTGCACTCAGACATACGCCTCCGCATTCCTTCACGTCCATGGTATACCGTATCATTGTTATTGAAATGTTAAATCGATCCTGTAATTTGAACTGAAGTATTACACAGAACTCTGGAGTAAGAAGTTTCTAGGGTTATCTAAATCTGTTTGAATTAGTGTATTATATTTCGCATTATCTTAGCTATGCTCCCCTCATATAAATATAGCCAATGAACTGGCCTGCGAACTACTATCTGTGGTCAGAGAATTCCATCAGACTCACCACTGTCTCTGTGTCAAAGAAAAGATCATCTCGATGTCGGTCCTAAACAGACTTCCCCCTTATCCTTAAAACTGTGTACGCCCGTGTGTTCTGGAGTTCCCCAACATCGTGAACAATCTTCCTGCACCTAGCTTGTCCTCAACCCCTTAAGAATTGTGCATTGCCTCTATAAGCATGCCCCACTCAATCCCCTGCCATCCCAGGAATTATGTCCTGGTGAACCTTCTCTGTAGATACTCCCTCTATGGCAAGAATGGGTCTATTCCTCAGAATAGGCGACCAAAACTGAAATGCAATACTGCCCCAAGACCCTGTACTCCCTGTTCTAGTACTCAAATCCTTTTGCTATGAATGCCAACATACCATTCACATTTCATCACAGCCTGCTGCACCAGCATGCCTACTTTCAATGAACTGGTGTACCATCAACACCCAGGTCACATTGCAACTCCCTCCTTTTTCCCTAATCGGCCACCATTCAATAATAAATCTCCCTCCTGTTTTTGCCGCCAAAGTGGATAACCTCACATTTATCCACATTATACTACATCTTCCATGCATTTGCCCACTCGACCCAACCTATCCAAGTCACCTTGGCCGCTTTCTAGCATCCTCCCTCACCGCATACCCTGCCCTCTCCCGCAGCTTCGTGTCATCCGGCAAACTGAGATGTTGCATTCAATTCCCTAATCCAGGATCATATATAGTTTAAATATAAGATTGTAAGTAGGCGTGGGGTCTCCAGTCACTGATCCATGTTGCGGTACCGCGGCAGCACTAGTCGCCTACAAGAAAGCCTATCCCATAGCTTGTCCCCAGCCCCTAAACCACCACCATCAAAGGGAATAGCATTATCCTGTCTGTCAACCCAGTTCTCAATCGCACATCAATACTGACCCCCCAATATACTGTGTGATTTAAGTTGTGTAATAGTTAAATCTCGTTATGTGGAAACCTTTTGTCGAAAAGCCATCTGAAGTCCAGAGATATAACACAACCCATCAGGAGGTTCTACTCCTAATCCTCCGTCACGTCACTTGTAACCACCACCCCGCCCCAACTGCACCTGCAACGACCATGCCCAGGAAAATAACCTAACAAACCCACTCAAGCAGCCAAAATGACCAAAGCTATACACTACACCGCTCATGTTCGCACGATAGTGCACAATTCCTCGCCCATCTATGAAGTAACATGACACAAGCTAGCATTTTCCGCCCACTACCGGATGTATATAATATTGTGACGTAATTCGCCCTTATAAATCCTCTGCGGTGTCGCTTCCTCGCCTGAATTAAAATGTGCGGTAGAGGACATTAGACAACCCACCCAATCCTCCCCTGGCCCACCACCCGAAACCTACCAGTCGAATAGCCCACAACACCCATAAGATCAAACCCCACAAACAGAGTCAACCCCAACCAGTTACTGACTGTTGATGCCTGCGTACCGATAGGCCCTGTGCGTGATTAAAGCCTATGTAATCCATAAAAAATACCTGTAAATGAAGCAAAATGTAACAGAACTCTTAAAGGTGTGTGCACCATCTTTTAATGATAGCACTAGGGGTATTACATACATCTTCAAGCCTAGCACTTCTTCTACAGAGCTTGCATCCCCGGAAGGTGAAGTGCGTTATGATTGAGAGTGTTATAACCTAGACGAACGAGCAGAAGAAAACAGGAGGAGAACGCGAGGGCAGCAGGGGTAACCAGGGAAGGGCAGGTGGGGTGTGTGAGAAACAGGAGAGGTTGACCCGGCGACCGGGGCAACGAGGGGGACCCGCGCAGGGTGTTGGGAGGGGACGACCGTGCGCTCGAGGGAAGGGGACCGAAGGCATCAGGGCACACTGGGCTGGGATGAGGCAGCCGGCAGCTTGGAAAAGAGAGGTGGCGGGGCCTGTAGGGAACAGTATGTAACGAACCATCGACCAGACTGAAGCAAGGCCTTCCACCCAGACCAAACCTTGGTGAAGCATCACAGGTGACGGTGTGTGGGGGCGACCGCTGTCACGGTCGAAGAAACCGGTGCAACGTTGGAGTGCTAAATCAGTTTAGACTAGAGGACAGTCAAAGGCCTGCTGGTGATGTGGAAGTCCAGATCCTGTGCGAGTAACCTTTATTTTTGTGAGGCGTGCGCGCAGGGGATCATCGTCGGGGGAGATCACTGAGGTTTGGTAAGCAGTGGTGGAACTTGTTATCCGAAGGTAGTTCACCAGTGGTCCCAAGGGTGAATCGTATGTAGACCTGGGCACTACGTGTTGTGGCTGTCCATCGTCACGGAGAATCCGTTTCAAGGTTCGGTTGTTAATAGTCTGGAAAGAGGTGAAAACATTGACCAACATTACTGACCTACAGAGACCACGAAACCGGGCGACGTGGGTGGTGGTTCTTTGGGATTCCAGCTTCAGTTCGCCCTGTCCGGTCACGTATCCAGGGACGTGCGTGCGTGTTAAGTTTCAGGTTAGTTGCGTCGGCACATGTCCTTGCCCGAAAAGAACCAGGAATATCATCCAATTCGATGAAATGGCACATGGCTGGTCTGAGGAAAAATCTGCTCCATCGTTCGCGGTGGAGGAAAACACCAGCGTCGAAGTCCCGCCGAAATACATCCTGACAGGCCCAACTTGCACTGCTTCGCAAGCCAATCAGCCCCTATCGGGGAGATTTGCGAAGGTACCCTCGGAGATCCTGAAGAACGCTTTGTCCAACGGGAACTACCAAAACGATTTATCTTATTAAGCTGTCTCAGGACCGTGTACAAGAATGGTAGGCAAAGCCCGACCTGAGCCGCCACATCCATCAACAGATCCAGGGTGCATGGGGTAGTGTTGGTCGGCGCCTGATAGGCAAGTGTGTAAAGATCCTTCAGTGTTGATACACACACGTATTTCGTTCTTGTCCTTTCTTGAAAACGAGGGGTGCCACCGAATAGGTGTGCGACCCCAATCGTGAGTGCTCTGCTAACCGCTTCTTTCTATAACACCGTCCCTCCTTGTGATCGGACCATCTTGGTAAAACAGCATAAGCGCCTCGGACCCTGGTCTTTCCGTGGCGTGGAGACATGGCGCTACGCCTGTGGAGGTGCGTCGTGGGACCATATGTTGTAAATTATGGGTACAATGGACATAATGAATGGTCAGTGGGTAACTTCCGCCAGGTCATGTGTCGAACAGGTCCTGGTATTCATGCAACCGGGTTCAACGACAGTTGGCACATTTGTGGACCGTGCGGTTTCGGAAGTGACCCGGCAGGCCAAGAACCATGGCACGCCACGTTGCGGCCCAGGCATGTGGATTAATCACAGTGCCGTGGCGTAGACCCCCCCACTCCCGCCGCAGTGTAAACGTCTGTTAGGTTCCAATATTAGACATGCACGCACCATTAGAGGGGTTGGTTCCCAGCAGAGCGGGGGGCGAGGGGAGCCCGCGCATTCCTTAGCAACACACCACCGAAGGGAGGCGAGCCGGGTACCACATAGTACCGCAACCAGGGGGGCGCATTATTCCTGTATCATGTATGGAAAATGGATTCATGGGACAAAACCTGTTGACCTATCGCACCTGGTCTAACATATGCAAGTAAGGTTACATCATGAGACAGTCACAGATACGGTAGGAACAGGCGGTTGGCCGGGGTGTCTGTATAGGGTAAACACATGAATGGGGTCCTCTGGACTGGATTAATAGTATACTGGCGCAACCATCAATTCAGGGCAAAGATTTGGTCAGTTAAGGAATACACGGCTAACATGATTGTGTCCTCAGCATGTTGTTTGAGTACTGAGTCTGAGAAGTTCTGTGCCTGTCACCTCCCACGGGAACGGAATAGCACTACAGCGGAAGAGATGTGCTTTATGTTTTTTATTGTGAAAAGTTACAAGGCCTTGCCAAAGGCGGGCGGGCACGATCGGACGGACAGTGTTCATGTAGTTACAGTTTTTGTGGCACCTAGTTTGGTGCACGTTCACCAGGACCCTGGGGTTGGCACGGACTGGCAGAAAAGCATTGTATCCATCCAAGGCTGTGGTCTCCCTAAACCCAGCCAGGTTGACAGATTTATTGCCACGAGTCCCGGTGGTCATCTGGCATACAGACGACCTCATACAATCTGCAGGCATGCATAGGCTTTTCCAAAACGTTTAGATCCGGATCCCTTAAAGAAGCTCGACATCGCAGCTTCATTGTCATTCATGCCAGTTACTAAAATGTCTCTAGTGAGCTGGTCTGTCATGTCAACCAAAAGCGGCAAGAGCGGGCACCGCTGGGCGAGATAGAACGCAAATCACAATAAAACATTCAACGATGTTCCTCCGGGCAACTGTCTCCGTTGTATAGAACCGTGTTGCCCGGTCGTGCGTAGAATGCGTTCGAGGGCAGGTCACGAAATCCCCTGAACTTTACGTAGCAGGCAAGCGGTGTCGCTGGCGAGAGATCGTGCAGGAGTAATCACCACGTTGTTGTACATCCATGACCGCGCTGGAGCGTAGGTTGAAAGTTTCCGGTGGCTCTGTCCGCGTTCATGGCATCAGTCCGACAAGGTGAGTAGGAGGGAGGCTTAAAGGGAGTCTGATCAGCGCGGGTGTGTGACTTTGACAAAGTGTGTAAAATCAAATTCAAAACGTTGCCCAGCTGCTCAGTGGAAAGAAATGTACACAATGCAAAGAACAAGCTCGCGGGCTAGTCTTGCAAGAGGACGCCATGGCCAGAGAGATGAAGCACAAAAGCACAAATCAAAAAAAAGAAATAAAGGATCCGAGTAGACATGAGAGACGCCAAAGTGTCCCTTCCAGCTTCGACACGAACCATGTAAATAATCATATAATACTCCCTTAAAGTGACGCAACATCTTTATAATGATTAGCACATGGTAGTAACAAACATCATCGAAGCACAAGCTACATTTCCTTCGTAGTTCAGACTGCACCCGAGGCAAAGAGGGGCAAGGCTTTATGATTGTATGTTAACTAGCCGTTGGTTCATGGGCACTGAGAGGTATACTATATTATTGATAGCATATAAAACATTACCTAACACAATTATCCCGGCCTTATCTGGGATTACCCCACTTCATTTCCTCCGATCTCATTATGACCCCGGCGGACCCCTGGCAGATTTCCGGCAGATTTATTTAAGTCCTTTTCCTTTGTGAAGACAGGAACCAAAGTATAATTCAATAAGTCTGCCATGACCGTTTGTACCCCATGATCAACTTCCTCAAGGAACAGTTCATGTATTCCACAATAGTGCATTGCAACAGTTAGGGCAAGTGCATCCTTCTGGCTAACTCATGCAGAGCCCCAACCATCAACCGACCTAGAGAAAGCGGATAGATGCCTGAATCAAACAGCTTTTAAAGAATCATATGGAGCCTCAGTTCTTAGGCTTCCAGATACCCCACGCCGGATGTTGACCCCAGATTAGGGAGTGGTTCACATTTGGGGACATTGTGATGAGGCGACAAATGGCGGCTGTCAGGTAGTTTTTGGAAGGATTCCTCTATCGGTTGAGTCTTGTAGCTGGTGCGAGACCCATGTAGTTTTTGTGGTCATGGGCCAGAACCACATTCACGTGGGATCGCACAGTTCCGGGCCTGAGATAGCGGAAATTTTAGATGACCATGCTTGGCACCAGGGCGCAGATTCCTGCTCTTGGCGCTTGGCCTGTGAGGTAGAGCTCACTAGCCATACCCCCGACCTCGAAGTCAGAAAAAAACTGACTCCGTTGTACTCGTCCTCCATCCAAGAGGAGGCATTAGAGATAATCTTTTCAAAACTCTTTAGAATCCTGGAGTAGTTCCTGAGGATTGGCGGGTATCAAATGTAACCCCCGGGTTCCTATTTTAAAAGGGAGGGAGAGAGAAAACTGGGAATTACAGACGCAGTAAGTCTAACTTTGATAGTGGTGGGAAACTGCTATATTGTCAGTTATTAAGATGGGATAGGCAGTCACATGTATGGAACGTGGTGAAATCATTTGGGACAAAGTCAGCATGGAGATATATACAAAAGGTGTAAATCTGACACTGTCGTGACGAATCTTGTGGAATTTTAATTCGAGATTGTAACTAATTGAGCTAGGCATAAGGGAGAACCATAGGATGGTGGGTAAAACTGGGTACTTCCAGAAGGCTTTCCCCGACAAGGTCCGCACCTAAGAGATTATTAATGCAAGACTAAAGCAAGGACGGTATAGGTGGTTTCAGTAATTATGGTGGATAGAGAACAGGCCTTGCAAACAGGGAAGCAAAGAGAAGGAGTAAAGGCGTGGACCTTATAATCACAAAGTGTCACGGCCGAAACACATGGTTACCCGCAGGGCTCAGATGCTGGGGACCGGGGCCAACCTATGATTCCACTATCACATTCAAGATCTGTGCAGCGGGAAATAGGAAGGCAATATCACCAGTATATTGCGGATGACACAACGCTTGTAGGCAGTGTAAAGCGCTGTGAGTAGGATGCGAATTAGACTGCAAAGGGTAGACATGGATAGGCTGGGGTGATTGGTCAAATGATTGGCAGATGCAGTATAATGTGGATAAATGTGAGGTTATCCACGTTGGAGGCAAAAACATGAAAGCAACTAATTATTATAAATAGTGGCCGATTAGGAAAAGGGGAATAGCAGCGGAGACCTGTGTGTCCATGGTACACCATACATTGAAAGTATTGCATGGCAGGTGCAGCAGGCAGTGAAAGAAAGCGGAATGGTAAGTTAGCTTATCCATACAAAAGGATTTGAGAACAGGAGCAGGGAGGTTCTACTTCAGTTGTACAGGGTCATGGTTGAGACCACGACCTGGAGTATTTGCGTGCAGTTTTGGCGGCTCTCCAAATCTGAGGAAGGGGACATTATTAGCCATAGAGGGAGTGCAGAGAATGTTCACCAGGAAACTGATTGCCTGGGGAAATGGTCCAGACTATAGTGTTATTAAGAAAGACTGGATAGACTACGTTTATAACTCACATTACTAACGGTCTCAACCGGCTTTCTCAGACACTGCCCCAACCCCCCCAACAAACAGTGGGAAGTGCCAGGTCTATAACCGGAACAATGATTTCGCAGAAGTTGGGGAAGACCAGGACCAAGTGGTCACCGCTTAAGGATATACGGGGAAATCCTTTAAGACCAGATATGCGAAAGACTTTCTCACACAGAGAGTAGGTGAGGTCCCTACAGGAAACGTCTCTGCCACAGAGGGTAGTTGAGGCCAGTTCATTGGGCTATATAAAAGAGTGAGGTTTGATGTTGGCCGGTCTATTGTGGCTAAGGGGATACAGAGGGTATGGAGGAGAAGGCAGGTACTGGATACTGATATTGGATGAACATCCCATGATCTATTGAATGGCGGTGCAGGCTCGAAGTTCTGAAATGAGCCTACTCCTTGCACCTAATTTCTATGTAAGGAGGTAGACCATTATGCAGCCCTTCGTACAGGTGCAGGCTGCGACGGGCTCCCGAGGAATACCCACAGATAAAAGCTCGAGCACATCTGTATGAGGAGCATGCCTCGTCTCCATCAAGAGCTCCATCCAGGAGACAGCCCGCACAAAAACGGCATCCACGTGGGGAGAACTCTTCCTCCTTACCCGACTCATCGGGCCATAACCGGACTTTTTGGTGGCTTTCCACCCACCCAAAAAGTGAACCAAAGATTTGCGGAGGGATCAGATCATTTGCAGAAAGCTGGTGGGGATGGGAAAGTTGCAAAAAGCTGGTGTGAATGAAAAACAATGGACCCAAGGGACACGGGGAGCTTTATGCTTAGGGTCCGTCTGTGGCCGGGGGGGTTAGAGGGAGTAGAGAACTGAAATTGGCATAATATATATGGAGGAAGGTATAGGGAACAGGTTACATCTCTATGGTAGCAGTGGGCATGGATTGGCTAGGAAGGGGATAAGGGACCAAGGTGTGTTGGAGGGAGCAGTCTCTGTTGGAAAAAGATTAGAATAGTTGACTGGAAGTTGATGATGAATTGTGGCTGAAAATACCGAATTGGAGGCCGATGAACAGACCAACTTACCGTGTGATCCTTCACACACAAAACCTAATAACCAATAGTAAATTGTTCTTGTTTATCTTCTCCCCTCTCCCTCCCACCGACCCTGCAGCTTTCTCTCCTTACCCTTCACCCACACACTATACCTTGCTGCCCCTTTTCTCCCCCAGAATTCACCAGCCCTCTTCATACCACTCATGTGCACCTCCACAACTAGTAGTATGTGCAGATAGCAAACAATAACAAAGTTGCCGGAGATGTCCAAAACCTGTAGCCCTTCTAGCCAGCCACCGCCCATTCATTGATATCAATGCTATGATCTACGCAATCAATAACCCGTGCCTGGCCGATCTCCCCAAATCCCTTGACTCCTCTAGCCCTCATGATCTCTTTCAACTCTCACTTAAATCCATCCAGTGAATTTGGCCTCCACTGGCCCTCTGTGGCCGGGAATTCCATAAATAACACAACTCTCTGGGTAAAAAAAGTTTATTTCTCAACCTCAGTCCTTAAATGACCTCGGCGTGGTCCCTAACAACACCGGCTGAGCCTCCCATTGAACTGTGGACACTCCCCACATAGTGTTGTTCCCCAATAACCTTAGCCACAACGATGTTCCGATTCCCTATATAAAAATATACATATTATAACAAACCGCAAAAGGTACCGGCTTAGAACGGGGCTATAAACGATCCGGCGCAGGGTAGGAGACAACGAACAGACGCACCGCGCCAGCCGCGTGTGGAATGAGTAAAACCAGCAGTGTGTCCTAGTGGCACACACGAAGTCTTACTAAATGAACATTAGAGTACTATCGTACAATAAATCGAGGCCGTCGATAAGGCCAGAGCGCAGGGTGTATAAAAGCACTGGCAAACAGCAAACCCGCACAAAGGTAGTTGACAACCTCCAGGAGAACTGGAGACAAACTATGTATGCAAGAGACATACTTATTCTAGATCGAAGCAATATACTTGGGACAAACTCAATTCTCTATCAATGACAACTTTCATGGGCTTAGGGAGTCTACAACAGACCTTGGGGCATGGGGGGATAGTCAGAGGTAGGCTACCATGTGGTGTGGCCATTCTATGGAACAACACTGGACCACATCAGTAAATGTTGGTTCAGCAGTGCTTGAATGCTGATTGTGCATTGCCATACACTTTACTCACAACAACAAGGAATGATGTTATCCTGAAGTATATACAAACCCTAATGAAATGCCATCGAGAATGAGGATGGAATATTTTAAATAGACTTGCTTACATCTAATCTTTCATATCCACTGTCTACCACTCCAAGCAATTCTATACACATACCAAGGGGAACAGCAAGCCGAAAAACACATCTCTGCCCCTCAATATTTGATGGCCAAACATATGGCTCAGTTCTGTCAAGATAATAATTTAACTAAGGTGCCAAGCAAATGTGCTTTATAACCTACAGAAAGCTAAATACTTAATATGGAGGCAGGCACACCACCTCATGGCAGAACCACAGAAATATATCAGCAGATGCACAAGCCTCAATGTGGGAGAATGAGCATGTCTTACGGGGGCAGCAATGGCTGATCATGTACCAGTATGCAAATACAATAAATGTTTGAACACATCCTTTGGGTTATCCCGAGATAGAAATAGCCATAATACAGAAAAACTGGACTGGTCAACGGCTTACACAGGAAGACCATCCTAGCCAATAATGCCATACAGATAAATCCTTAATCAATATTCAATACTAGCTAAAGATGCAATAATATGATTACCATGATACCCAGTACCCTCCATCCTCCCCGGCGTCGCACACGCACCATTACAAACCACACTGACCGCGCCAACACAATAAGGTCCTACATTCCCAACTTGTGCAAGCATACAAAACATACCCCACACATCCGGCCAGGCAGGAAAAAAATTGTAGCTGAGTATGCATACTTGTAAGCCCGTTGACAGCCGACCAAAGCATGGGCTATGGCAGGTATACCCAGACGAGGGTTCAGATTTTTGAGCACAAAGAAGCCTCACTAATGCAAGGTATAATGATGCTGTTCGCTTCAACTGTAAAAAAGAGCAAGGTATCGAGGGCTTAATTCCATGGCTAAAGAAGCTGCCTAATAACAATGCACAGATTTTTTGGAAGGAAGTGGGAGCTCTTAGCAGTTGCAAAGACAACTCCTACCATGAGACTCTGAGGAAGTGAATCTCCGGAACTGGCTAAAATCGCGGAGTTAAGGCGACAAACATTATAGCACTCAATTACAAGAAACTGAGACCCAGGTTGCACCTTGTATAGGGAGGACCCAAATATTGCGAGTAATGACTCGAAGGTGATAAATGTCACATGAGGTGTATCATGCCATGAACAAGCTTTCCAACAACAAAGCCAAGTGTGCTTGGGTCATATCCTGCTGAGAACATCTTAATATTCGAGTATGAGGATAGCTCCTCTCCTAGCTATTTGTTTTTAAAAAAAACTGGCTTTATGATTCATGGCATGTTACCAGACTCAATGTTGTCCTGTCCTGTTAGTGCCGGTTATTATGGACAAAGCGGGTAAAGTAGGCAGTTTTACATAATATACAGGCGCCATAAGCTTTTAGCAAGCCATATTGTCAAAAGTCCTTGAATGGAGTTTCTGCTGGATAAATACATGAGTTTGTTAAACGAGTCCACCCTCAA